>OZ020164.1:7024375-7058946 GCA_963971145.1 Sussaba pulchella
GAGGAAGCGAGGGAGCGAGGGAGCGAGGGAGCGAGGGAGCGAGGGAGCGAGGGAGCGAGAGAGAGAGAGAGAGAGAGAGAGAGCGAGAGATAGAGAGCAACAGAGAGAGCGAGACAGGTTCTGCAGCCAGATCGTGCGGAATCAACATAAGACCGGCACGTGGTACTCAGTTCTCGCCGAATCACGATATCGTCTTGTTTCAGTTCTGTGCTCGTTGTTACATTTACCCGTTTAGATATTATCGGTCGGGCCAATTTTATAAAATCACCTATTTTACACATAAGTAATGTCGTGTTGTTTCCGGCCCGCGCGATCAAGGTTTTCCGCGCAGAACGAATGGTCAATCGTGATTCTTAGTTGAAGTTATCCACGCTAAATTCTGTCTTGCATGAACTGGGTGCCTTCGTTCGTGCTTGTTCTTTGAGACTGTTCCGCTCCGTTCCACGGGGGAAATAGTTAGCGTGTCAGGCTGTTGAAACTGGTGGCGAACGTGCAGAAATTTGCTGATCCTGCTCGGGGAATTCGTTAGACGGCGTTGATTTTCGTAGTTGTTGTACTCTGCCCCGCTGATCACAACCGCACCTTGACCATTAACGAAGACCCACCAATGTGCTTAAATGTCTTCCAGAGGTGACGATTTTTTAAAACTTTTCGAAAACTGTTTTATCTCATTCTCGTCACACCGGATTCGCTCAGAGCGTACTACACTCAACCAAACAATTGAAGGAACAAGAAATCTCTCCAGTTCTTTACGTGTTTTTTGCGTGGCTGTAACTTTGCGAAAAATTGTCGTATTGAGATGAATGAAGAAGCATTTCAAAGCTTGACATCTCTCGTTTTAAAACCGTATGATGAAAGATTTTTTGGTAATTATGCAGAAAGTGGACGCCACCTCGATTTCCCTGAAATTCAAATATGTTATAGAGGGCACTTTTCTGAGTAATTTCATATGTATATGTTAGGCGCGGAAACCAAGTCTTCATATAGTAATCCGTGTTTGAATGTTTCAAAAACGACTTTCGAAATTCAATAGATTGGCTTTGTTTACGTTGTATATTCCACATTGCGGTGCTTAATTCGTGTTTTACCTTGCCCTCCTCCCCCCCATACGGTCGGGGGGGGGGGGGGGGGGGGGGATTGAAATTATTCGGCGGTCTCTTTGATTCGGGATGGAATCACAATACTGTGAATCATCGATACAATTTCGTTGATCCACAAACGGGCGCTCATACAGAAAACATTACTCCAGAATCGTTCAATATTTTGTGTATGAACGCCCGTTTGTGGATCAACAAAATTGTATCGATGATTCACAGTATTGTGATTCCATCCCGAATCAGAGAGACCGCCGGATAATTTGAATCCCCCCCCGACCGACCGTATGGGGGGGAGGAGGGCAAGGTAAGACACGAATTAAGCACCGCAATGTGGAATATACAACGTAAACAAAGCCCATCTATTGAATTTTGAAAGTCGTTTTTGATACTTTCAAACACGGATTACTATATGAAGACTTGGTTTCCGCGCCCAACATATACATATGAAATTACTCAGAAAAGTGTCCTCTATAACATATTTCCATCCCAGGGAAATCGAGGTGGCGTCCACTTTCTGCATAATTACCGATTTTTTTTGGCTATGGGTCATGCCACACTCAAAAGAAATGTCGGGAAGAATTTTTTTGTAAAAATTTCCGTTTTTCCAAGTTGTCCCCGGACTTCAAAAATTGTTTTCTGAGGGCACCAATAACACAGTCATTTAGCCTGATTCTTACTCTTCGATTTGATTTTGCTTCCTCATAAAGGAAGCTATGTGACGGTGAAAAATTTTTTTTTCGAGATATTCATGTCACCATGTTCAGAATGTTCTAAACCGTCCAGAAAACACATTTTTAGAAAATGTCCGGATGTATGTGTGTATGTGTGTGTGTGTGTAATGGACTCCCAAAATTCAAATGTTTATAACTCGAGAACGGTTTCAGCTACAGCCCCCAAATTTCACAGGCATGTGCAGCTCTATAACCCCTTTTTCGACTATAATTTTGGTCATGATTCAAGGCGTCGCTCGGATTTTGTGTCGTTTTCAAATTTCCAAAAAAAGAACGTACGCACTATAACTATCGCAAATTTTGAGATATTTGTCTAAATAGTTTTTGACAAAGAGATTTGTATATAATGTTTGTTGGTATTGCATTTGGGTCGAATCCATCGATAATTTTCGATTTTATGATATTTTGAATTTTTCAAAAAATCAAATTTGTCGCTATAACTTTCGTTAACTTTAACCAATCGAGCTCTAAACTTACACGAGTATAGAACATCATCGAGCAATGATGTATATCAAATTTGGCGAAGATCGGCTGAGCGGATCTAATTTTATAGCAACTATAAATTTCGAAGTTCGAACCTCTGCAAGTTGGAAAATATTCGACTGAACGTGCTCAAATTCATGCACACGCTTGAACCAACAATTAGCTTCATTTGTTACTAAATTTGGTAGAAACCGAACAACGCGTTCGAATTTTAGGACACTTTGAATTATTATGTACGTTCAAGATGACCTCCCAAGATTCAAACGTGTATAACTCAAGAACAGTTTCAGCTACGGCCCGAAAATTTTGGAGGCATGTCGAGCTCTATAACCCCGACTTTAACTATAATTTTGGTCATGATTCAAGCCGTGAATCGGATTTTGTATCGTTTTCAAATTTCCAAAAACAAGCTGCAAGTTGGAACTTGCAATTTGTTTCCTCGAAATCGTAGGTAGTGAACGAAGATTCCTCTATGAGGAAGCCAAAGATTAAATAGAAAATTAGCACTCATATAAATATCTCCGTTTAATCTATCAGATTCAGAACAAAAAAAAATGATTCATCATAGAGAAATCTTCGTTCACTACCTACGATTTCGAGGAAGCAAATTGCAAGTCCCAACTTGCAGCTTGTTTTGTTTGATCATCTTAATGAGTATTTAATGCCAAATGTTGAGAAAAATAGAGAATTTTTTTTTCTTTTATCGCAATAATCATCCGATGATGTTCAAAGAGCAGAAAAGGCGTTTTTTCAAGTGAAGCCTAAAATAAACAATTCGGGGTAGAAAAACGGATGGGCGGATCAATTTGAAATTTAATAGGGTTATTGGGGATACATTGAGCTAAGTGTGGACGCACAAACGTTCGTTCTAACCACAATATGTGCAAAGGACAGGTGAATTTTCTAAATAACCAGAAAAAGTGCATTTTTTGCAACTTTTTCAAGTGAACGCAAGGGGTGAAAAAATTTTTATTTTCCAAAAACAATAACTGAAGCTCATACGCAATTCATTTGAGTTATTAAAACTGCCGGTAGATTTGCTGTGAGATTACCGGTTCATGAGATATCGATGATCAAACGAAAAAAGATGTTTTTCTATTCATCGGCCGATATCTCAGCGACAAACTTTTGTACAGAAAAAAATAAAAAATCAAATCGAAGAGTAAGAATCAGGCTAAATGACTGTGTTATTGGTGCCCTCAGAAAAAAAATTTTGGAGTCCGGGGACAACTTGGAAAACGGATATTTTTACAACAAAATTTCTATCCGACATTTTTCTTGAGTGTGGCATGACCAATGGCCAAAAAAAATCTTTCATCATACGGTTTTAAAACTCGAAATGTCAAGCTTTAAAATGCTTTTTCATTTATTTCAATAAGACAATTTTTCGCAAAGTTACAGCCACGCAAAAACACGTAAAAAATTGGAGAGATTTCTTGTTCCTTCAATTGTTTGGTTCAGTGTACATTTCACGTTCGTTTGAGAGAGATGATTTTCGTGTGCTATTTGCTTGCCAAGTGACGTCCTATCGATTTGAAAAAGGCCAACGCGTTAAGGTTTAAAGTCGATCGAGCCTACTGGTAATCGGCGGGTGGGAGAAATAACGTACAAAATGGCACCAGAGAGTACAACATACGGTAGAAAAGAAGTACAAAATCGTCCCTACGGAGTTTGTTCCCTACATTTCCCACAAAACAGTTATTTGTGCGCAGCAATGAGCAACTGAAGGGTGGCATTGTACCTTTATTGCTCTTGCCTGATGAGAAAGCAATCGATGACATTCCGGAGGGAGCTGATCCGAACACTGATGTGGACAGTTCCGAAAATTTACCTACCGCCGTCGACGTGACTACCAAAAGTGAATTTCTTACCGAACGTTCTGTAATTAGATTAAAATATTTCAAAGGAGTAGTTTTCGCGGTCAAGATACGTCACTCGTTGAACCCAGATGCAGTAACCCATGCTATTGTTTATCTTCAGTAATAAGAACACATGAAATTTGACGTCATCACTTCTTGACTGGAAGAAGAAGAGGGGTCATACAAAAACTCATTCGAAGGAATTCGAAAACCCGGTTCCGGGGCCCTCGACTAGCCCGACTACGCAGGACGTGGATGTTAGCGGTGCTACTCCATTTAAATCAAGACCCTGTAAACGCATTGTGTGAAAAAGGAAAGAACCTGGTGAAAATACAAGCAAAATGTATCAGTAAGTGACAGAGGCTAATAAAGATAAGTTCCGCACCATACGGTATGATTGTGGGTTTTTTCGTGAAATGATAAGTGAATATTAATGACTATTACGATGCAAGGGCTTAGAGGATATTGTTTAAGTTTAAAAGCGATAATAACAATAATAAACTCAGTTGTTTGTCGTTTGGGGAAATATAGTCTATTTTGTACTCATTAAGATTCAACAATTGCTATACTTAATAACTAATATGTGTCAATCATACTTTTAATGTGTCACAACTCGTCATGAAAAGCTCTTTTTCGAATAAATTCTTATTATATATATTATCAGACAATATTATGATCTCATTAGGTAAGCTTGAGTCGTAGTCTTTTTTCATTTATAAGACGATTGATTTCATACATTTATTCAGAATTAATATAAAAGGCAGCGATCGGTATGGATCATTATAAGGTATGCGAAAAATAACGTCGCGAGATTATGACAACCACTGTCGGGATTTAAACTTAAATCATATTTTACATTTGACGAATCGCGGTAGAAATTAGACACAAAAACGGGTAAAGAATAAAAACGAATAGCGAACTTGCCACACATATAAACGAAAACATGATGATACCGATATTATTTTATTCGTAAAGATGAGTTCGTATTGCTCAGGTCGTATTACTCGGTAGCAAATGCGTAGGCCCATTTATAGAGCAATATGAAACAAACTTTAAACTGTTCCATAAGGCTTCCAAGAAGCAACTAACTACGATTCAAATCTTCAACTCCCAGAATATCGCGTCTCTTGTCTTTGAGGTAGGATCGCGGATTAAGCGACATTCTCCCTCCATGTCGCCCGATCCTTAAGCGACATATTTAACCGAAATCGAATCGATTCCTACAAAATTAATAGAAGAATACACAGACATCGATAAATAGTTAGTAGAGCAACTATCTGACATTATCTGTATGTTTTTCATACATTTCTTCAGTGTTTTATTTTTATAGATTGATGGCAACGGTGTCGGCCGGGGAGTAAGGGGTTGTTTAGTCTTCATCGTCTTCGTACGCTTTACAAAATGGCCGGTCGAGCGTCGAAAAGGCGGCGCGTCGAGCACATTAAAGCGAGGTTGCTAACGTACGAAACAAAAATACACTAAATGGCCGCGAGCCAGCGCGTCGAGTCAACAAAAGCAAGGCTGCCAACTAAAAAAACTAAGCTTATGATTTAAATAACTAAACTAAGCTATTAAGATTTTTATGAGAAACGAGGAATCCAACGATAAACGAGGAATCCAAAAAAACCGTCGATGTAACATCGTCAAGAACAAGAAGTAAAAAACATTGTTGAAAATAAATATTATAAAACATCGAATAACGACAATATTTTGTGCAAGTACGTATACCTGAACCTCACATAGGTTTCTGCACGCCGAAACCTTTAAGTGACGATAGCTTGGCCACTCTCTTCGTGCGCGCGCGCGTATGTGGCTGTGGACGTAGTCGCTGCGTTGAGACGTTTCGCGGGATATCGCAAAACTTATAATACTTCCCATAACTTTCCTAGGACTTTCTATTTCTTTATATATAGACCAGTTGAAAAGTCAAAAGTGGATTATTTTGAGACGAGGCGAAGTGAGAACTGCAGTCCTATAGATTCCAATCTTACGGAAACGAATATCCATGTTTTCAACCCTTAGACGATAACCTCGGGTCACTCGTGCCTTGGGCAAAAGTGACCCTCATTGGTAGATCGGGGAGGGGGGAAGGAAGCCTGGCCGAACTGTACTGGAAAAAATTGTACATTAGTAGGCTACTAGATCCCCAAGTGCCGACGCCGCAGTGCCTTACTAGCAGTCGTGAGTCACCAGAGCTGTCAGTTTAGGCGGATTTGTCCGCCCGTGTCCATTTTCTGATGCCCCCTCCACAGACCAAATCCGCCGCTACCGACGTGACCTCACGCGGCTTGCAGCAGCTACAGATTGGCGCTGCCAATAGCGTTATCCTGATAATCCGCCAATCAAATTGCCATGGCAAGAAATAATACTTATTTATTTATTAAAGGCCGGGCACATCTGTGTAGATTGCCGGAAAAGTAGGTGAATTTTCGGAATTATTGTCTCAAAAACTATTTGTCCGATTGAATTCACGTTGGTTTTATTTGAAAGTATATACATTGAGGTATGTTGACGATTTTTTATATAGATATATAGCGAGTTCCCAAACTTCAAACGCGTTTATCTCGAAACACGCTTTTCAAAGTCGGTTCCCACTTTTTTTTAGATAACGGATTGACCGATTCCTTCAAAATTTAGACACAATATGCACGGACAGGTGATGAAGTTTGGCACGTAGGATTTTTTTTAAAACTAATTTATTTATTTTTTTATCAACCGAAAAAGGTCGTAAAGCGAGGTTAAAAAGTGAATTTCAATTTCAATCAAGCGCCATTTTATGAAAAAAAAAAAAAATCCTACGTGCTGAACAGCTCAAGACGTTACACTTTAATAATCTCTTGAAAATTTTGTTTCAGACCAACCGACTGCGAGAAAAAGTGGGAACCGCAAACCGTGCTGACGACAAAGTTGTTTTACGCCGGCCAGGATAACAGCGCTCCCATTAACTATATATTTATATAAAAAATCGTCAACATACCTCAATGTATATCCTTTCAAATAAAACCAACTCGAATTCAATCGGACGAATAGTTTTTGAGATGGGGGATGGGTGAAATTCCCAAATTTCACTTACTTTTCCGGCAATCTACACAGATGTACCCCCTTAACCTAAGATTAAGAAATGAATTATTTATTTATTTTCGATGATAAAAAAAATATCGTTTCAAGAAATCTGTGATATTCGTTTATTCGGAACTTAATTGTGATCTTTTATTTTATTATTTTACCCGTTTTGGCGATTGAAAAGTGTCGTCGCCAAAAACGTCAATAAATTTTTTTGTTCCTTTTTTCTTTGTTCAATTTTTTTTCAATACTATCAAATCGTAGTATTTTTTAATTTCATATTTCATTATTTGACTGGTTTTTGGCGATTGAAAAATATCCTCGTCAAAAACGTCGACGATTTTTTTTTCATTTCGTTCCTTTTTTTTTTAAATTGAGTTTCGTCAATCACAGTATTTTTCATTTGACATTTTCATATTCTATGATTCTTGTTGATCACCTGTTGTTGTTGGAATCTGGGAAATAAACGATGCATTACGATTTTCTATTACCAATATAAGTATAATTTCCGTAAAGAAATCTAAGACATCGTTTATTTGCAAACGACTGCAATCATATTTTATTCCATTACTTGTATATTCAGCGTCGATTGTGACGGTCTTTTTTTTATTTTCGCTATTATCCATTGATATTTTTCCCCATTATTTATCCATAAATATATTTTTATAGTTAAACATCAAATTATTAACACTAGGTTTACGGAATCCGTCTATTTGCGAGTCCCACTTAAACGAATAAACCCAATAAAATGGTTCGGAAACGATAGTAATGAGTATAAAATTTTTCCTCGTGAAATCGAATCGACGGGGCGGCTAAATTATATACTCAATTCAAATTTAGCGCGTCGAGGGAGGCGGAGCATCAGAGTGATGCCAACGGCAACGACACTATTGCACGCGCGCCCGCGAGTTGCCTCTCCTCGCGCGCCATTGAACAAAACCGTGTGGTGGGGGCCTCTCAAAATCTTTGCTTCCCCTCAGTCTGGCAGCAGTGGTCGTGAGCAGGCTGTGGACACTCAATGCAGTGATGCCAGATTAGGGGAGGCAAGAATTTGGAGGGTACCACTTCCACATCGTTTTTGGTACAACAACGTGTGAGGAGAAGTAGCCGGCGCACGGCGCTGACAATTCTGCCACGGCCAATCGCGTCCTTTGAGGACCTAACCCCTTCTGACGTCGCGGCGGTGAATACGAATGTAGCATTGACTTTACGAGATCTGTCGTCTCGTCGAGTTACGAATTTTCCGATAAAAATTCAGGATTATTTTTGAACAATTTAGCCGAATTCGATGAGTCGGAACGAAATCTGTTAAATTAACAGGGCCTGGTAACTGGGTGTTAATAATTGTAACATACAAAATAAAAGTATGTATATGGATACAAAATTTAGGTTATTTAGGTTATGCCCGTCCTACGCGCAAACGAGGCAACATGGCCGACAAACATGAGCTGATTGGCGGCGCGTTGAAGAGATGCTATTGGCTGCGCATAGTTGCGACCGATGTATGATGCGCGAAGTCGACCGTCGACGGCCGGCGTGGTCGGTAGAGGGGGCAGCAGAAAACGGCCTTGGGATGGAATTCTATCCAGTCTGGCATCACTGACTCAATGTATTTGCAGAGAAGAGAGTGGCACAGGTCCCCATCGTGGGACGAGCCAAACCGGGCTAAAAAAAAAAAAAAAAAAAAAAAAAATGTATTTGCAGAGATGAGTAGGGAGATTGGTACAGAGCCCTATTTTGACCAGTTTCTTCTGCTTCCTATTCGTTGGCCGCGCATAAGCGACGCCTCGTGGTCGACGGGGAAAAGACGCCGTCGTTTTTGCTTGTTTAGCGTATACTGGGTAGCCAGAGGCAAATTCTCGGCCGCATTGAACCGCTTGCGTGACAGGCATAGCTCGGAGTGGTGTGTGTGAGTGCATGTTCAGGGAGGCTGGCTAGGTAGGATAATAGTAGAGGGGAGGATTTTCGACGCCGCCGTGAATATCACGTTTCGACGAGCGTTCTTCGCTTGCCGCGCAATCATGAGCGAGCGTTGATGTACATTCCACCGAATCTAGACGATGTTTTAAACCATCTATCTCCGAAAATCTTCGAATAACCTCGGGATGATCCCGTTCACAATTTGCATGTACATCGATTTTTTCGCATTTATTTCTGAATAATTTTGGTTATAATTATATCGCGTATTCTGTGAAATTTATGTTTCCTAAACTAAATTGTTTAGCATCTTATCGAAAAATTAAATCTACATTGATAGTGTATATTTATGATTTGATTAATTTTTTTCATATCAGGAATAACTTACTGCAGTCCTGCCTTCATGAGAGAAACCCAATTCACACACGTTTGCACAAATTTTATGACAACTCAAGAACCAGCAAAGATTTCCCGTGGTTCTTGGGCTCAAGTTGAAGATAAAAATGTAGAGGTGAGGCGTCAGAAATTGTAAATTTAAAAAAAACTTAACTTTGTCCATAAGTTAAAGTCAAGGTAGAAAATTTCGAAATAATCCGATTTTTATTCCAATCCATTTAACAAGCTATCTCAGTACTCAATGATGGAAGTATTCTTTTTTTCATGTTATTAAATTCAACAATTTATAAGCTTCCCAATAGTGCTTGCAGGAAGTTCCTAGCGTTTTTCATCTCGACGTTCAAATACAAGTGATTTTTACGAGCCCGTTTGTGGCCTGATAATGTTCTCCGGCAGGGTATAAAATAAAGAATTACTGTTTTAATTTTCATGTCATGTTCAAAAGTTTTTTTTCGAAATAAATAAAAAATCATTTTGATTGATAAATGAAAGAATTTCAATAATTATCATTCGAAACTTCACATCCTTTATATATTCTTACTAGCCGAAACAAAATATCCACGGCGTCGCAGAAAATGTTTTTTTCTGAAATCAGCTCTCAGTCAGCTGTTCATTATATATATGGGGCATTCCATGGCATTCCGGGTAGTCGCGTACCCTTGACTCAACATTTTTGCCCCATGATTTTTTCCATTAATCTACATCGAAAATGAAGTGACACGTGTTTCGGGGTTTGCCGTTTTCAGCGCCCGCTATTGAGATGCAGTAGATTGAAGGTTTTCAATTATTGACGATATTTCGAATTTCAAATCAATATATCTCGACAACCGCCAATAATAATTTAAAAAACCAAAGAGGCTTTTTCTTTTGTTTTTACACGGTATATGCAATAAAAATAAGTACAATTATGTTGCACTGTTTAAACTATTATTAATCAACAACTAATCGATTAAACATTGAATATCTCAAAAAATACCTATTTGATTTTTCTTATTTTTGAAATCTAAATTCTGTGAATAAAAACAAAAGATTAAGACGACCCTCTACTTGGCTATGAACTTAGTGTAGAAGTTACACATTTTTGTGTGATAAAAAACACGTTTAATTTGGTTCATTTCTCAGCGATAATTCATATTACACTGGGAACTATTGGCCGCTCGTTGTAACTAAAATTGGTAACATATATACGCATACATGAGCATATATTAGTATACAGATATAAATATATGGGGGATCCCACGGCGAAACCGGAAGCTGCATACCGTCGAATCAACATTTTTGACCCACGATTTTTTATGTTGATATACGTCGAAAATGAAGAGGCACGTGTTTCGGGGTTTGACGTTCTTAGCGCCTGTTATTGAGATGCAATGGAATTAAGTTTTTCAATTATTGGCGATATTATGGCCAATGATAAATTAAAAAACCATGTAAGCTTTTTTTGTCTTCACATGGTCTTTGCGATAAAGATATGTACAATTATGACAGAACGTTTGAACTATTATTAATTAACAATTAATCGTCTAAATACTAAATAAAAACAAAAAGACCCCGCTCAATTTTTCCGTAGGCTTCATTTAGGAGTTACAGCTTTTTCCGTCATGAAAAACACGTTTAATCATCACTACCGTTAATTATATATATGTGTACGTGTGTGTGACTAGAAATAATTATCATTTTCTATCTCTTATGCGAAAATATTCGTATTTGTATTTCATAATGAAAACAACGAAGATCGTAGTAGTACTTACTTCGTAAACGTGTACATCATGAATTTGTAATTACGAATATTTTCGCATAAGAGATAGAAAATGATAATTATTTCTAGTCACACACACGTACACATATATATAATTAACGGTAGTAATGATTAAACGTGTTTTTCGTGACGAAAAAAGCTGTAACTCCTAAATGAAGTGAAGAATGAAGCCTGAAGAAAAATTGAGCGGGGTCTTTTTGTTTTTATTCAAGGAGTAAAATAGAGGAAAATGAAATGGCTGTTTTTTGAGATATTCAATATTTAGACGATTAATTGTTAATCAATAATAGTTTAAACGGTGTAACATAATTGTACATATCGTTATCGCAAAGACCGTGTGAAGACAAAAAAAAGCTTACCTGGTTTTATAATTTATCATTGGCCGGTGTTGAGATATATCGATTTGAAATACCGAATATCGTCAATAATTGAAAAACTTAATTCCATTGCATCTCAATAACGGGCGCTAAAAACGTCAAACCCCGAAACACGTGTCTCTTCATTTTCGACGTACATCAACATAAAAAATCGTGGGTCAAAAATGTTGATTCGACGGTATGCAGCTTCCGGTTTTGCCCCGGAATCCCCCATATATTTATATCTGTATTCTAATATATGCTTATGTATGCGTATATATGTTACTGATTTTTGTTACAACGAGCGGCCAATAGTTCCCAGTGCAATATAAATTATCGCTGAGAAATGAACCAAATTAAACGTGTTTTTTATCACAAAAAAATCTGTAACTTCTAAACTAAGTCCATAGCCAAGTAGAGGGTCGTCTTAATCTTTTGTTTTTATTCACAGAATTTAGATTTCAAAAATAAAAAAAATCAAATAGGTATTTTTTGAGATATTCAATGTTTAATCGATTAGTTGTTGATTAATGATAGTTTAAACAGTGCAACATAATTGTACTTATTTTTATTGCATATACCGTGTAAAAACAAAAGAAAAAGCCTCTTTGGTTTTTTAAATTATTATTGGCGGTTGTCGAGATATATTGATTTGAAATTCGAAATATCGTCAATAATTGGAAACCTTCAATCTACTGCATCTCAATAGCGGGCGCTGGAAACGGCAAACCCCGAAACACGTGTCTCTTCATTTTCGATGTAGATTAATGGAAAAAATCATGGGGCAAACATTTTGAGTCAAGGGTACGTGACTACCCGGAACCCGGCCATGGAATACCCCATATACACTCGGCAAAAAAATTAAAGAAACAGAACATTTTTCCATTTTTAAACGTGATTTTTGCGTGACTGTAACTTCAGGAAAAATTGTCGTATCGAGATAAATGAAAAAGCATCTTCAAGCTGGAAATGACTAGTATTGAAATCTTATGATGACATTTTTTTCCTGGCTATTAATCATGGCACAATCAAGAGAAATTTTACGAAAAAAAATTTTCAAAAATTTTTCCGTGCTTCAGAGTTGTCGCCGGGATCGAGGAATTTTTTCCTGACTTGATCAATAACACAGTCACTTAGCCTGATTCTTCACTTTCGATTTAAATTTTTTATTTTTTTTGTGTCTCAATTTTTCGCTGCGATATCGACCGGTGAATGAAAAAACCATGTTTTCGTTTGATCATCGATATCTCATGAATCGGTAATCCTATAGCAAATCGACCCACAGTTTTGGAAACTCCAATGAACTGCGTATGAGGTTAAATTATTGTTTTCAAAAAAAAAATGTTTTCCCCCTTTGCATTCACTTGAAAAAGATTCGAAATTTTACAGGGTTATTGGGGATATATTGAGGTAGCGTGGCACCCACAAACATTGTTCTTTCAGCAATATTTGCAAAGTACTGGTTAGTTTTCTAGATAACCAGAAAAGGTGGTTTTCTTGCATCTTTCTCAAGTGAATGCCAAGGGTGAACATTTTTTTTTCTTTAAAACAATAATTAAACCACATACGCAGTTCATTTGAGTTTCCAAAACTGTAAGTCGATTTGCTATAGGATATATTATATATAGGATGTTATTTCATTCACCGGCCGATATCTCAGCGAAAAAATGTAATACAGAAGAAATAAAAACTAGCTGCAAGTAGAGACTTGCAAAGTGCTTCCTCCGTAATCCTCCGCACTTGAGCCGATGGACGAAGTACTTTATGAGGATGCTTATGAGTACCTTTTTCTTTATTAATTCTGGCTTCCTCATAAAGGATTTCGTCCATTGGCTCAAGTGCGTAAGATTACGGAGGAAGCACTCTGCAAGTCTCTACTTGCAGCTAGTTTTAATTTGCAGGGGTTGGAACTTAAAAATTTCCAATTGCTCTAGAACTCGATCCGTTCGGCCGATCTCGGCCAAATTTGATATGTATTATAATACAATGACATCCTATACTTGCAGAGAATTATGGTTCGCTTGGTTGAAGTTAACGACAAATAGAGCAAAAAAGTTGATTTTTTGAAAAATTCAAAAAATCATCAAATCTAAAGTTATTGATGGATTCGGCTCAAATGCAATACCAACCGTTCTTGTACTCAATTCTATATGTCAAAAACTATTTAGCCGAAAATGTCCAAAGTTGCGGACGCTAGCGTGGCTACAGACATTTTTTGAAAAATTCAAAACGCTGTCGAAGCCGAACAAATGCGTCAATAATTGCGAAATCTACAGATTACATAGATATTAGAAGGCATCATATGTGTGCAAAATTTGAGTTTCTCTATTCTATTCAATTTATTCTATTTTAGAATATCGAAGTAACTTTATTTTACGAAACACTCAGTGCAACACGAAATGCGGTAATCGTCGCAAGTTGCCTTGCCGCATTTTGCGCAGCAATGATTTCTTTAGCAGTGCGACTTGCCATGATCATGAAAACGGCAAAAAAAAATTTTTATAATTTTTTTCGCGTGTGCAGACTTTTTTTTACACTTTTTGAACGTCAATGAACACTTTGAAACAACAAGTAGAAAAATTATTACCTGCGTTTTTGACCAACGCCGCCCCACTACGGGGGTCGTTTTCGTCCCGACGGAAATTGAATCATCTGCTGCAACGGCCTGAGGGGGATTAGTGCGCTACTATTCAGCAGGCGGGTCCTCGGGCAACATAACTTTTTTTAGAGAGGGAATATAGCGCCTTCCGTGCCCGTTTTCAAAAGCTAAAGCACTTTGAAATTTCGCTTGGGACGAAAATGACCCCTGTAGTGGGTTGAAGGGTTAAAGACCCGGTACACAATGGCAAAAACATTGAAAAATACTCGACAGTACCATTGCTACGTTCCAGTCGATATAAACAAAATGTTGTGCAAAGTTTTTTCGGATTTTGAAGAGTTTGTCATTAGCACATTAGTAAAAACAAGGATCAACAAAAAAACGAAAATAATATTTGTGTAAGCATTGATAAATAAAGATATGCATTTGTTTTCATTAAATTGTTGTTTGTAATGCAAACCTTACTTATATATGCACGCACAATGCGCGTCGCAAGCGCTGAATTCCTCGCCCCCTGACGCGCGACTCAACAGAAAAATCCTCATAACTTTTTAAAAAATGTAAGTTCCAAACTTTTTCCAACGGATCAATCTTCTCAATTGAACACAGAATAAATGTCTATGAGAAGAAATATGAAAATCGATGGAGAAGTCGTTGAATTTTCGATTTGTTTAAAAAAATTGTTTATATTTCAGGTAAATTTTTGCATCACGTTTTCAAAAAAAATGTCATTGAATAGAAAAGTTTGTTAGGAATATTCCCTGAAAATATTATTCAATTTTATCGAATAGATCGAGAGAAAAAAATTTTCTTCTAAATTAATACATAAAAATTCAAATGTTAATAACTTTTAGAAAAATAGAAATTTCGAAAAAACAAAAAATACGTATTCTTGTATCTCTGAAAAGTATCAGAATATGTTCATTACTTTCATATCCTCGAGTGACGGTTTTTCCAGGAGGCCACTTGTTTTATTTTTGCTCAGCTGCAAGTAGAAACTTGCAAAGTGCTTCCTCCGTAATCCTCCGCGCTTGAGCCAATGGACGAAATCCTTTATGAGGAAGCCAGAATTAATAAAGAAAAAAGGTACTCATGATCCTCATAAAGGACTTCGTCCATTGGCTCAAGCGCGGAGGATTACGGAGGAAGCACTTTGCAAGTTTCTACTTGCAGCTAGTTTTCTCTTATTACGCCCAAATAATCATGCGGGCGAAAATATTTCGAACAAATCACGTAACGATTTTCAAGTGCCTCTTGGTAACTCAGCTGTTGCAATCGCGGATTACCGGTAGCCTCGATCTACTTTAAACCAACCTGTTGATCTTTTGGAAATCGGTGTGATTTCACTTCACGAGTCTAGTTACAATCCACGACAGAACATCGACGTTTGTCACGCGGTCTCGCATCCATTTACTCGGTGTAAAATATCTGTGGCAAGTTGGAAAAACCGAATAAGTCCATAAAGTGTGTTTTCGAGATATAACGATTTTACGTTGCGAACGCTCTGACACACCGCATAAATCGATTTCCAAAAAAAAAATCATCCGGTTATACTTTGTTTTTGGTACTATTATCGGTAGCATCCGGTACGATTTTAATAGTCTGTAACTTATCGACTAGAAAAAAAAACATCGTTGGACTTATTTGGTTTTTCCTGCAACACGTGGACTTATCTGGTTTTGCCTTCGACATGGACTTGGTTTTGCCACCAAACCGCAGATATGGACTTGTTTGGTCAGGGCCGGCGCAAGAGGTGGTGGTAAAACCCACCTAAAGTATCTCTTAAAGCAATGAATAATCACGACCACCCCCCCCCCCCCCCCCTCCTACCCTCGAAAGCGATTGGATACCCACACGGAACGATGTTTCTTCGGCCCTGCATTTGGTCACGTGTTCTGAGATCGTTTGAAAATGGAAAACACATAAGCTCATAGCTTATGCTTACAACCACAGCCACGGCCAAAGTATTTTCCCATACCCTTACTCTCACAAAATATTCCAGAAATGGATTCACTCAATATTCCAAAAACTATAGAAAATATTAATGAATGTATATAAATATGAATAGCTTCAGTTTTAATTCGTAAGCATTATCGCGTAGAATAAGACTTATTTGTTTGAGAACGTTCTCTCTTATCTTATTAACAATGATAATGTTGATTTTTTCTGTAATGATCAATTTTACCAAAAAGGGAGTGGACTTAATTGGTTTTGCCTGCAAACGACCGATGGAAGACAATGAATAATCGATTTACATTGGCAAATAACGAAATCCGATTTCACTAATAAAAAGGTTTGAGGAAAACTTGAAAAAAAAAGATATAACGTCAGTCCTGCAGTTTTGCCTTCAACCAAAAACGTTAGACTTATTTGGTTTTGCCTCAAAACTGGACTTATTTGGTTAGGTCTATCTCGATTATTTCTGCTTGTATGGGAAATTTTCTACATCCCCGTGTCTCAAAACGTTGCTTATAGTCTAAACTACATGAATCTGACCTAATCTCATTTTCCAAAAAAATGGACTTATTTGGTTTTTCCAACTTGTCACTGATATATTTACGCTCGAAACTAAAAAGAATTCTGAACCTTTACAACGATTGACAGCGACGCTTTCGAACAGATTTGAAAGATGTCAAGCAACGGAACAAACGATGCGGGACGTTCGTGCATATTCGTGGGTCTCCGTTGGCGGTCGGGATGCTGGGCATGAACAGCGGGGTGAAGTAACGGGAGTGCGTAAGCCAACGCCATCTAGCGTATCCCCGGAGCAGGATCAGACTATGCTTCTTCACGTTCGCCTATTGGGCCAGTCAGGACAATCAATTCACAATAATTCTAAAAGTTTTTAAAATTTCATGTAAGGTCAGGAAGAGCATAAAAACAAACTATAACAATTTGCAACCTTGACCGAAGTCCGGAACATTGTTGAAATTGCAATAAATGAAATATTATTATATTGTTGCGAAAAAAATTCGAAAAGTTCTGCAAACTTGGAGTAGTGATAAATGTGTTATTCCATATCACGTATCGGATTTGCAACCAATTTAAAGGTACCGAACATTTCTTTTCTTAAAAATTAATGCTTTTTCGAATAAACTTACAGGAAAAATCCCAAAAGTTCTGCAAGCTGGAAAGATGCAACGGAAAAAAGTCCCACACGATCGCATAAATTTGCAACCTTTTGCATTGAGCGGAACATGTTTATTTATAAAAAAAATTATTTGTGGTCATTTTTTCGAGCAATGTAGTCTTGGAATAATTACAAAAGTTTTGAATTTTGGCCGCAAATTCTCAGAGCATCTATTGTGATGCATTTACAAATTTGCAACCTCGTACACAATCCGGAACATTATGCAATTTTGAAAATAGAATTTTTGCATTTTTTCGTCCGCAAAAAAATTGCAAAAGTTTTGCAATTCGACCCGAACGGGGACGTCGAAAATCTCGATAGAGGTGGAATTGAATTGCTCAATCGATGCAGTGAAAAAAAAGCGATGGGATAGCCACTGCTCTCGTTGGCGCAAAAACTGTCATAAAAAATGCGCAAAGTTTGACCGCTTTTGTTTCGTTTGCGACGAAGATCTAACAAGCGGAGATTTTCGTGCGAATGAATAAGACGCGTATTTGGTTTTGCGGCGGATATTATTAATTACAACATTACCTCAATATCTCGAGCGTAATGTCACACGTATGCTCGCTTGTAAAGTCACGTTACGACGATCGATGTCGTGTCGATCGTCTGTACGTTCGTCTATTGTCAACCTAACTAATATCGTGTGTCTCAAAGAATATTGAATTACATATTCATAACAATATCTAATCAAAAAAGTTTACTGGGATATAAGCTAAAGTTACACTTACATTTGTCGTGCTAAAAAGAAACATATATACAATAAAAACGAGATACAAAAGTAAAGAAACAAAGAGCCAAACGCAATTTAAGAGCTATGAGTAATATAAAGAAATCATCGATATTTTACGTAACAAAACGTTCCTGGTTTTTGCCCTTTAATTTTTCGCCATCTTTTCATTTAAAATGAAATCAAAAAGATACGTGCCTTTTTCGATTTCACACACTGATGAAAGTTTACATATAATATTGCAAATTTTGAGGATAACATGCAAATACATAATGGTCAAAAAATCTAAACCGTAGATTTCTTCAAATCACTCAAAGTTCCGGATCGCATGCGGGGTTGCAAATTTCAATACTGACATTATAATCAGGCAATAAAATACGAAAAGTCGATTTTTTCAAATCGCACGAGGTTCCGTCCACGTGTGAGGTTGCAAATTCGAATACTAAAATCAACCCCAAATTGAAACCATTTGCAAAAGTTTTGCAATTTTTTTGAGGTCGATAAAATCCAAAAAATCGATTTTTGGAAATCGCACGAGGTTCCGGGTCGCGTGTGAGGCTGCAAATTCGAATACTGATATCAATTTCAAAACGAAACCATCGGCTCGATTTGCTAAAGTTTTGCAATTTTTTTGCGGACGATAAAATGCAAAAATTTGATTTTCAAAATTGCATAAGGTTTCGGATTGTGTACGAGGTTGCAAATTTGTAAATGCATCACAATTGATGTTCTGAGCATTTGCAACCAAAATTAAAAACTTTCGTAATTATTCCGAGACTACTTTGCTCGAAAAAATGACGACAAATAAATTTTTTTATAAATAAACATGTTCCACTCAATGCAAAAGGTTGAAAATGTATACGATTGTGTGGGACATTTTTCCGATGCATCTTCCAAGTTTGCAGAACTTTTGGAATTTTTTCGGACAGTTTATTACAGAAAAATTTTAATTTGTAATTTTTAAAAATGTTCCGTCCCTTAAAATTGGTTGCAAATTTGGTAGGTGGTAATAAAACATTTAACGCCACTCCGGGTTTGCAGCACTTTTGGATTTTTTTTACGAAAATACAGAAAAGTTTGATTTATTTGCAATTTTAACAATGTTCCGGACTTTGGAGAAGGTTGCAAATTGAGATTCATTGTTTTCTCGGTGTACCAATTAGTTCACCAAAGTTTGAAAACTTTTGGAATAATTGTTAAATTTTTAATTTTCAATGTCCAGAGTCACTGGTCTATATACTAGTGGCCAGGCCCTGGTCGTGAGAGCCGGTCGTATTTTTGAAAATGCACGAGTGACCCGTCGTTACCGTTTACGAGGGCAAAAAGAGCAAGATAAGAAATTTGTTTTTCTTTTTTGCTATTTTTTTAGTAGAAAAGTATGTTCCTACAAAAGGATTTATAAATTAAAACGAAAATTGAGTATTTGAATGTGATTCTTTAACGTAAACACGTGTTTTCGAAATTTGAGTGTTCTAATCTAACTCTCGAATGTAAACGCGTATTTTTTCACAGGAGTCAACAGCTGCATCCTGTGGAATCCACTTCCCGAACACGAGATTCTAACACGTCGTGCTTTTCCAAATAATTTGGTTCTTGCTTTAGTGAAGCCGTATTGGCGTGATCGCATGCGAATTCCCCGACTACCAACATCGACGCAACATATTCGAGAAATTTTTGGTTGCAATGAGAATCACGAATTTCTTGAATCCAATAAAATGGAGAAAAGAAAACGATGTGCTTATTGCGAACCGTCACTAGATATAAAGACTTTACTGTGCTGCAGCAAGTATCGCAAGGCTGTGTGCGAAGAACACAGATACGAGATCTGCATCGATTGCGTATAATTTTAAGGCATTCTTTTATATTTTGATACTTAATTATTTTTTTTCATAACAACTAATATAAATATCTTGAAACTAAAAATAAATGTTATTTTCATCAATAAATTGATTGAAACATAAGAAAATGTCTACTTCATTGTAAATTTTGTACATTTACGCATTTTGAAAAAACCGATTTTTCATGCTCAAAACTTAAGCATTCCATTTATTTGTACGGCCATTCAATTTTTTTCTATAAAGTAAAATTCTTAAGCTTTCATTTCCCGCTCGGGTCATTAAAAAATATTGATTTTATCAAAAGTTATGGTTGTTTAAAAAAAAAGCATTTTCCACGATTTCATTTGTTTACTGAATGATAGAAAATAAAAAAAAATAAAATCTCCAATATGGTAGATAATTTTCATTCTAGGATAGTTAATAAGTCACCATGAATTTTTTCAGATTTTTTAAAGCATTTTACAGCACTTTGTTAAGCATCGGGCACGATTGACCCGAGGTTACAGTCTAAGCGTACTCAAAATGACGTTACAGTCTAAGGGTTAAGTTTTGCACATGCGGGGTTTTCGAAAAAACCACGCTTCCGATGATTGACATCGCGATATCTTGAGAATGGAGGAATGTATCAAAAAATTTTGATGGAAAAGTTTTAGAGAGAAAAACGACACCCGGTGGTTATTCAATTTTTTTTTGTAAAATCAATGAGTGAGCCAGGAGACGCGATAAAAATGTTGTCACCCTTCAGAATGAAAAATCGCGAGAAAACCACTGGCCTGAGGAAAAAGCAGGCTTCACCGCACTCGGTCACGTGAGTATCCACAGCATATAGTTCTGATTGGTATGCGTATGTATATGTGGGGAAAGGCTGGCTGGATGCAGATGTAGTAGAAGAAAATGTTTTCTACGCGCCGTCAGCGATGTGTCATTTCGTCTAAATCCCGCGCATTCGTCTCTCGGCGCGCAATCGTAATGGAGCATTGATGAGTGTATGAAACATTAGGGTGGTCTTTATTTGGCCTTGAAAAAAAGTCTCACCACACCTTTCAAATGATTCTAAACCATGAAAAATGAATTTTCATATTTTTTCCGATTTTTAAATTCACCCTCTGCTTTGCCTGAATTCATTTAAAAGTTTTTAAAATAATTTATATCATTTCCGAGCTTAATACCAAAACCATGGCGGAAAAACATCTGAAAAAATGTATATCATTAAAAACGATACCACAAAAACACCAATGAATGTTGGCAGCTGTCCGGCAAACATAACTTGAAAACAAAATCGACATTCAATTTTTTTAGGTGTTACGCAACCGGTAAAAAAATCTAGAAAAAATATATCATAAAAAATGATGTCAGAAGGTAACGAAAAAACTTTCGTGACTGTACAAAAACTTGAAGTTAGCGAAAAAAGTTTTTGCAAGAAAGAAAACATTTTTTTTAAGGTTAAGTCCAAATTTCAGAATCACTGATTTTTTCAGTAAAAAACCTCAGTGATGTCTATGACTTATGAAATGTTCATCCAAATCGGTTGACCCGTTCAAGAGTTATTAATTTTTTACAGAATTTTCTAAATTGGGTCTTTCATTGAAAAATTGAAAAAAAAATTATGTGATATTTCCGATTTCAATGCGATTTAAAACTAAAAGTTGAAAGTTGGTGATTTCCAGTGGCTTCCGTCTTCTCTTACCGGTAAGGAATCAAAATAATACATATCGGGTATTACACGGTACTTATTTTAGAAAATTCTGTAAAAATTTAATAACTATTGCATGGATTAACCAATTTCGATGAAAAATTTAATATGTCATAGACGTCACCGGGGTTTTTCACTGGAAAAATCAGTGAACGTAACATTTTGCCATAACCTAAAAAAAAAATGTTCTTTCTTCCGAACATTTTTTTTACTAACTTCAAATTTTTGTAGAATCACCAATTTTTTTTCCTTACTTTCTAACATCATTTTTCACTATATATATATTGTCTAAATTTTTTTTACCGGCTGCGTGACACCTAAAAAAAATTTAATGTCGATTTTTATTTTCATTTTCAGGTTATGTTTACCGGACAGATGCCAACTTTTTTTGGTGTTCTTGTGGTAGAGTTTTTTACAATTAATTTTTTTTTAGATTTTTTTTCCCGACCTTGTTCGTAAAAATAGGAAATATGACATGAATGATGTTAAAAACTTTCAAATGAATTCAGGCAGGGCAGAGGGTAAATTTGAAAATCGGAAAAAAAATGAAAATTCCTTATTCATGGTCTAGAATCATCTGGAAGGTGGGGAGCGAGACTTTTTTTTTAAGGACCACCCTAATGAAACATATCAAAATTCGAATAATACTTGGAAGGTATTAATCTATTAACAATACATAATTTTTTATTGATTTAAGAAAAAACCTTTCTTGGTATTGAGGAGTTGGAATTCAATCGTAGCTCTTTGTTATCACAACAAATTTTTTATTCGAAATGAAATTGAATAATTATATTATTCAAAGTATTGTCCATCGCTAGCCACTACTCTTCCTTATCTTTCGGGTAGAATACGAATACCCATGTCGGACGAACGCTTCGTCTTTAGAAGCAATCCACAAACTGACCCATTTTTCACAATCTTCATAGAATGTAAGCTTTTGCTCGGACAGGCAGTCATCGATCGGAACAAGAGATAATCAGAAGGAGCAATGTCTGGAAATACGGTGGGTGGGGTAGGACTTCCCGTTCGAGCGTTTCCAAGTATGTTTTGACCGGTTTTGCGACGTGTAGACGAGCATTGTCGTGCTCCAAAATCGTTTTGCCGCGTCTGTCGAGATATTCCGGCCGTTTTTCCGTCAATGCACGGCTCAAGCGCATTAATTGTAGTCGGTAGGTATCTCCCGCAATGGTTTCATTCGAGCAAGTCCTTCGACTCTGCATGTTCGAGCTTTTTCGGCTGCCCAGGTCGTTCCTTGTCTTCCAAGTCGAAATTAGCACTTCCAAAACGTAAAAACCATTTCTGTCATATTTTATAAAAGTACAAAGTGTTGTTAGTCACACTCCCAACTGAATGATATATACCGAAACTGATCTTATGCCAGCTGTTTTACGGGAAATATTTGGTGCTGGTAATACATGAAGAATGTACTACCTACGCCATTTTTGGTGAAACGCTACGAATTAATCTCATTCCCAATAGTTTTGTAAAAATAAAAAAATCATCTTCATGAGAGTAATTTTTTTTTTTAAATATTCCTTACCTTTCGTATAATTTCACAATTTGTTTTTCATATGACATACGATATCATTGAGGTGTGTCATCGAGCAATTGAAGTTTCGTATTTAAATAGTATCAAAATTTTCGATCACAGTAGGACCTCTATAATCGGAACCCCTCGAATCGGAACGCCCAGAGGAGAACCATACCCCACTCCTACATTTTTCTGCCGGTCGTAACGGTATAAGCAAACGACATGAGGCGAAAGTCAGTTCCGTGTGAAGATGCACTCTTGACTGATCTTATCACGCGTTTGATGTTTCTCTTGTAAATTATTGTAGGCTTGGGACATTTTGAGGTACGTCACTGCCAGTAGGTGTGGTTCAGATTTTCTCCTGCCACCCCTGCTACCGGATTGGGAGACCCGATCTGTTCCGATTCGAGAGTTTCTACTATATTTCAATTTAACGTGGTCACCGCATGTCGAAAAGTGATATAGTTAAGGGTGACCAATCGAGGGGCCTGGCCACCGAGTCCGTTCGAAAAATCGGCGTCTTCTAGAAAATTCTATAAACTCGAGAATATGAGGTCAATTTTATCAAGTATATTTTTGAGATACACATATTAGAGTGGCTCGTGTTTTTTTAACTTCTTTTGCAACTTGTGTTTCTCGCTCTTAAACTTTATTTCGTCGTACATGTTGAAAAATGGATTACGTGTACACTTCGGCCCTCTAAAAACATATTTAGAGGTTTACCCCCGCTCGAGAATTTTTCCCATTCAAAATGCAATAACGTCCGTTTGTTTCTAAAATAATGACCACTCAACTATTTTTAACGGTTCCATCCACTTCTTCTTACAAAATAAGTTTTTGACGGTTTCGTAGAAATCCAGGAACCCTTATGGTTGTGGCAAGTCCGCCCGTCTGTCCGTCAGTCTGTGCGTCCTGCGGGTAGCCGGCCTTGTTAATTATTTATTGCTAATACTAAGCAAAATGTGTGAAAAATTAGGAGATTGGCCCAGTTTTTTCAACTTCTGGACCATTTTTTTTTTAAATAAGTGACACATTTAAGTGACAAAGTTGTAGAGGACTAAATTTCCTACAAATTTTGGAGGGACCATTTTTTTGTACGACGGATAGATCACGGCCGGGAATACGCTCAACACAGCGGTGGTGTGGAAATGAGTTGAGTCGCTTCCGCCATGCCTCTGTGTTGAGTGTGTTGCCGGCCGTGATCTATTCGTCGTACGAAAAATTTGTCTCCACAATAGTTGTAGGGAATTTAATCCTCTACTTTGCCATTTGAATGTCTCACTTATCTATATACAGGGTGAGGCACATAAAGTGTGACAGAGCAATAGCACTCAAACTATTGATTATATCCAAAAACGTTTTAGACAAAAGTTTCAGTGTCCGAGAAGGCCGTCATACTGGGCCACTCTATTTTTTCATCGGTGGAGGCGCTGAAGCTACGTCAAGGTCAACTCCACTTTTTTAAACAGAACCATGTATTTTTTTATGTCATTATTACCGATTTTAAGACGAATTCAGCGACCTACAACACAAGGTCATTCTAGTCACGCAAAGTATGAAAAAAGTCGAAAAACGAAACATGTCGGAATAATTACCTACTTTCAAAGGATGCAGTAATCTTGGTTTCGGTTCACCTATAGAAGATGCTCGAAATGATGACCCTCGACTTGTAAGCACTTGTTAACCCGTAGACACCACACTGGTGCAAATTTGCGTCCACGAAAATTTCAAGTGTATAGAACTTTCTACCTGCGTGGCCTAGCGGCCTTGCCCCTCCACGACATATATGTCTATGGGTACACGCTTCCATCGAGCAGAGCAGCGTTGCCGGTCGGAAACTTGTCTCCGACGAGCGAACATCAGAACGTCGAACAGGTGCGTATTTGCACCAGTGTGGTGACAACGTTAATTCAGTGAGATCTGTTCTAATATTGAAATCGTATTTATCAGACCATAATCGAATGGAATATCATGGAAATTAAATATTTACTAATATTAACGAGTTTAGTATAATAATAATTATATTTTATGCAGGATGGCACAACGAAAAAGATATTTTTTTACAATATGTTGAATCAAGCATCAATCAATGGTTGTATCCTCTACAATGTGATGGATACAAATGAAAAACTAAATCGGTACCACTTTTTGAAGAAGCTAGCTTACAGCTTGATAGAGCCACAGTTAAGGCGACGGTTGGAAAGCTGCACCTTGCGCGTTTCTGTAAAGCGCCTCATTTTATACATTTTCAAAATGGATCCACCACCAGTGAATGGTCAAGAAATTATTCGACATGAATCTCGTGCTCGGTGTGCACTTTGCGACAAAGACAACGAGAAGCACACGCGCATGAGATGCCATACCTGCCGGCGACGAATCTGCGACGATCATCGGTCAGGTGCATGCTTCGAATGCGCTGCGAACGACAACTAAAGTATTTTCAAACTATTTTATATTACTTATGTACTAGTATAATATTTCGTCTAAAATTCAAGCATTTCATTTCAATTCAAATCAATTCAAGATTCATCACTTCGAGCATCTTCTGTAGGTAGACCCTAACCAAGATTAGTGGAACCTTTGAAAGTGATTATTGTGATATGTTTCGATTTTTCGACCTTTTTCATACTTTTCGTGGCTAGAAATGACCTTCTGTTGTAGGTCGTTGAATTCGTCTTAAAATCGGTAATAATGTTATTAGAAAAAAAATACATGGTTCCATTTAAAAAAGTGGAGTTGACCTTGACGTAGCTTCAGCGCCTCCACCGATAAAAAAATAGAGCGGTCCAGTATGACGGCCTTCTCGAACACTGAATTTTTTGTCTGAAATATTTTTGGATATGATCAATAGTTTGAGTGCTATTGCTCTGTCACACTTTATGTGCCTCACCCTGTATATAAAAATGAATCCCTGTTTCCCTTGGTCACGCCATAACTTGAGAACGACTTCACCGATTTCGTTTATCTTTTTTTTTTAAGTTCTCTCATACTTTCTAGAAGGTTCTTACGGAAAAAAAATTAAGAAAATCCCGCAGAAAATTTGATAGTTCCAGAAAATTGAAGGACTACTTTATTTTCGCGCGTTTGACAGTTCGTGCTTTTGATGAATGTGAATTTAGCAGACGGCTGTTTTTTTCGTAATGCCATTTTGAGCGATTTTTTGAGAGCTGCAAAAAGGAACTTACGTGATCGACATAGCTATAAAATTCGGGGAGCTACGATTTTTCAAATAAAAACTTTGCGTTCCTCTCATGTTAATCAAATGGAAAAATTTGAAAAATCTTGCGCGATCCCTAAAAATGGTCCGATCGGGTTCATCCTTGCAGTCAATTCTCTGAATGCAAGATACTTTCCAGTGAATATATTTTAATTGAAATCAGAAAAAATTTTTTTTCACAAGTAACCCAAATCTATCTCTACATATAAAACTGTTCCGTAACTGACTGACTGACTGGCTGACGGACGACGCACAACCTAAACCACTCAAGATAGAAACATGAAACTTTTAACATATATTTTTTAAAGGGTGTGGAGGTCCACTTAGAAACGATTTTTTGAAAATCGACCCCCAAGCGGGTGGAATTCGGTGTGGGCGTTTATGATCAATGTTACTGTATCTCTGGCACAAGAATAGATAGAGAGTTTGAATCTTTCATTAAGGTTCGATCACACAGTAGGTGCTCACTGAAAAAAGATTTTTCGAAAATGAAATCCGGAGGGAGTGGAATGGGGCCTAAACGCTTGTATGGAAAATCGTATTCTTGGCGTTTCCTCTTTGTGTGGATCTTCGAATACTGTCTCTTACTTATTGGTTACGTATTGTGGGTTGATGGGAGTCAATGGGGAGTGGGGGTAAAGGGCGGGTCGGAGGGGCGATGAGAGGAGGGGGTAGACGTTCTGGTCACCGGTTTAAAACCGGATCCTACGTCCCATGTAGGAAACGCCAAGACTGAATAGCCGGCCGAGCCTTGGCCAGTGCTTGGGTCACGACACTCGGCCGATTATACGTAATCAGTGCTGGGCCGTTAATGGTTGAGTCTCAAAAGCCGTACCTCCCCGAGGACTTACGGTTGCCAATACTGGTGCAATACTGGGCCATTTCCATGTAGCCAGTATCGAGACTTACAACATGGCCGAGAATTGACCAGTACTTGGCTCCCGATAATCGGTCAAGTATAGGTAACCAGTACAGAGCCAATACTGGGTAAGTCCTGAAACCCGTATCTCTTCAAGGATGTACGGTTGCTGTTACTGACCCAATACATATATGTCGACGCGACGATATCGTTAAGAATTTTCTCGATCGTGCAAGTGGCGAGTATAGCGACCGATGATGCACCGCGTATGTATAGCCCGTAACTATTTACCCTTAATTTGTCATTTAATTGATTCAAATAAAATAATTTTAATATTAAATAATCAACAATATTTTTCGAAAAAATTTTGGAAAACGAAATATTCAGCAGTAATAAAAAAAAATAACAGAATAAACAGTGTTTACAAAAAAGAATACAATACTTATAGAAAAACGTGTTAAAAGATATTTTTAGAAAATCATAGTAAACCGTGTCGAAAATAATTCGAACATAATAATCGGAAAAACGTGTGGAGAAGTAATTTTAAAAAGTTATTAAAAAATGACTTTCAAAAAATGAACTAGATAAAACCGTTCTATTAATTAAAAAAAGTAAAGGTTCACCGTTTTTTGTGAAAAATTGTAATTCAACGCCAATAGAAAATTGCGGACGCAAATCGTTAATCGGCTATCTGTGACTCGAATCGAGCAACAAAATAAAAATAAAAAACGACGTTTCGCTTGTTTGGTCTCCGCCATAACGCCAAGAAAAACATCGCGCTCGCTAAGGTGCGAAAAAGAACGAGAAAAACATATCGCACATCACCCTACGCGTAAGCGCCCGTTCTCTCTCCAATTCGTTCTCTCTCACGGACTCATGGCGGCTCGCGTGGTAACGAGTTGCAGCTACAATGTTCGGCGTAGCTACGACCACCGCCCGCCCCCTGCCTCAAAGACTTTCTCGGCGTTCGCGAAGCCAGCATGTAAATAAATAAAAATTCGTTCTTTGTTAACGCTTTTGGACGGTACCGTTTGAAAAATATACGGAAAAAAGAGGACTGCCCCTTTTAATTCCGCAACTGCTGGGCTTAAAATAGAAAAAACAAATTGGTCCATCCTGACGACTTGCTCGAAGATCACCGGAACATTATAACGAAGGTGTTATAGATTTCTAGAAATCAGGATTTCTAGAATAATTCTAGGTGTTATAGATTTCTAGAAATCAATCCTACAAATTTATTCTTCCGTTCCAATCTATCCGCTTGCCCTATCTTTTTTCGACTCTGTTGTGCTCTCGCTGTCTCTCTCACTCGCGCTCACTGCGGTGGCTCGACCCCACTCTACCCACGGGCCGTGCGTAGCGCGAGCCACGACGCCAGACACACACACACACGCGCGCGCAGGGATGCACACACACACGCACGGACGCACTCGGCGCGACGGGGGGGGGGGGGGGGGGGCACAGGCACGCACGGACCCACACCCGCACACGCTCGATACGTAACCCAACGGTCAAACCCCTTTATTCCATGATACCTCTGTTGAGTTGATAATTCTCGTAACTGCTATCTCAGATGTACCTAATAGGAAAGAAAAGTAAAGCTATTTCATATAGTCAGAATGGTGTAGTGGTTAAAGCGTTAGGTAGTTAGGTAGTTGCGTAGCTTAGGTAGGTAGGTAGTCCCGTCGGTCGCAGGATCAAACCCCGTAGCTGCCACTTCGCGATAAACAAAGAAAATTTCTCAACGATTTTTTTTTTTTTTATATATTTGTCGAATAATTCATTAAATATCACCGTATAAAGTCTTGACGCAAAAATGTTTACCCTGATAAAAATAATTAATTTTTATATTAATTACTTTGCGGTAGACGCGTAGTAGCGGCTATAGCAATGGGCAAAGACCGACCGCCATCGCTGGGGCAAGACCGACTGCCAGTGTTGGTCCGAAGTCATCATCCCAGCAATTCTCCAATGCTGGACCAACGAAGGTTGTCAGTATTGCACCAGCATTGGAGTGTGCGTTGCCATCAAAGGCCCAGCACTCGCCCGAGTTTCGAACCCTACATGGGGTGGACGGAGTCGCGGGTAAAAGCTAGTTTTTTATAAAAATGGTCCAAAACTTGAAAAAACTGGTCCAATCTCCTCATTTTTCACACTTTTAGCTTATTATTAGCAATAAATAATTATTTTACACCAAAATTGTTTCCATAAAAAAAGTAGAGAGTTAAATTCTGTATAAGATTGGGTTGTATTATTTCTAGCGAGAAATGCGAAATACGCCTGCAAATGGATAAAACACAAAATCCGAAATTCCGGGACCACGCCATATCAAATTTTGGTCTAAGACTGTGATTTTATATTCTACAGTGCAGCCCCTCCAATCGGAATCTCTCGCATCGGAACGCGCGGAGGAGAACCATATCCCACTCCTCAATTTCACCGCCGGCCGTGAACGTTTAAACAAATGACTAGCAATGAAGCTCAGTGCGTTTTGTCGTGCGCACGTCAACCAGTGCGTACGAAAAATTCATTCCTGGTTAATTTTCTTAGACGTTTGACATATGTACATACATATATAAGCAATGGAAAATAAAGAAAATAAAAAAAGATTTTACAATCGAATTAAAATTCGTCAGAAAATCGAAATCCTTCAACGTTTGGAAGCAGGCGAAAATCCTGACTCTTTAGCGGAAAAATTCGATGTATCGAGGACCGCAATGCACAGAATTTCTTGTGACGAAGTGAAAATCCGAGGTTATTGGGAAAAACTTGAAAATTCGAAGTACGGCAAGGAAAAATTCGTTATAAACTACATAGAAGACACATCGTTGGAAAAACGTTTATTTACGTGGTTTCAGAAAAAACGAAGCGCAGGACAGCCTTTGAGTGGCCCTATTTTGCAGGAGAAAGCTAAAAAAATTAACGAAGAATTTGGCGGATCCGAAGACTTTAAAGCCAGCAACGGTTGGCTTGATTGCTTCAAGAAACGTCATGGAATTCGACAGATCAAGGTGAAAGACTTTGTGCAGATTACGAAGCATCGAGAACATATTGCCAAAAATTTCCTAGGAAAATTGACGGTTACGACCGTAATAATATCTATAACGCAGATGAAACGGGGCTATTGTGGAAAGGCCTGCCTCGGAAAACTCTCGTTGACGAAACGGAAACAGCGGTAAGGGGAGGAAAAGTGCCAAAAGATCGCGTAACTTTGATGACGTGTGCGAATCTTAGTGGTTCCCATAAGATCCCGTTGCTTATCATTGGCAAATCAAACAAACCCCGATGTTTTAAAAATTTGATGAACCTTCCAGTCTATTATAGAGGACAGAAAAATGCTTGGATGGACCGAAAATTGTTCAAGGAGTGGTTAAGCGAAATATACGTACCCGCTGTTAAAGAGCGACAAATTCGTGACGGAAATTCTGGCAACGTTTTGCTCATACTGGATAATTCGAAAACCCACGAATCACCGGACAATAATCTGCAATTTGAATGTCAAGGTGTGAAAGTGAAGCTTGAGTTTCTGCCCCCCAATGTAACTTCCCTGATTCAACCCATGGACCAGGGAGTTATCGAAAAACTCAAAAGGACGTACCGACGAAATCTCCTTCATGCTTTGGTTATTGGAGATAACACAGATGCTGTGCAGGATCTGATAAAAACATCCTCAAACAAGCCTGCTTTGCCGTAGCAAACGCATGGGACAGCTTAACGGTGGATAATTTAAAAAAAGCATGGCGGAAACTGATCAATAATCAAGATTCATCAGTCATGGAGAGGAGAGCCAAAGAGAGGATTTCTAGTGGCATTGAAATAAATCACCTAGTACGGAATATCCCCGGGTTTGAAAATTGCTCGGAAACTAGTACATCCGAGGGGCTTTATGCGGATGGCTTCCAGCAAACTCGAGAGAAGGACGGTGACACGGACTCTGAAGAACAGAACGTTTCCAGAAAAGATGCACTGACGGGGTTGAATACGTTTATCACTTGGGCAAAGCAGCAAAAGTCGGATCCACGAGATTTTTTACGCAGAAGTATGAAATTGAGAGAAGATATGCTGCGTCAAAAGTGAGCAAAAAAGTACATAGGCCTTATCGCTCTTCTAATGTATTGTTAATGATAATCATTTTGCATTCCACTGATTTGTATTATTTTTTCAATCTCTTCAGATAATCATCGTGGCAATAAGAAAATCGTAGAACCTCCGTGAGCGCTCTGAAGCCGGTGAACGCCATAACGTACAACGACGACCACGTGCGCAAACGTAAAACGCGCGAATCGTTAAATCTCGTGAAACGCTAAAACGATCAAAACGTCAAAACGATCGGATCGGGAAACCTTGCAAATTCGGACGGAACAATCGAAACGTTAAAACGGTTTGAACGGTCGAAAGCGCGGAGTCATCGCAACCGGAGTGACCCGAAACGGTACCCGGGTTAATTCGAGCGCGGAAGAGAATTCACTAGTCCGACGTAGTCGAACCCTAGTCGTCCGAAACCCTTTATAATCGAAAAGAAACTCGTCGTGAGACCCCGTACGCCCTCGGCCGAACGCGAATCCGCAAAAAGGAAGTCCGTTACGCCGAACACGTCGACGTATGGACGACGCCATTGGCTGAAACAAAAAAATACAGTCACTATTCCTCGTTATCATTATGCTCGCCTCACCGTCTCTGTTATTTCACCCTACCTTACCCGCGGCGATCCATCCTACAAATTAGATTAGATTTGTTTCTATCAAATTTGATCAATGTGGTCTCAATTCGACTTATTTTGAAATCTTTACTTATAACTTTTTACCTGGACTTTAAACTGGACAGGACTTTTCCTATTTGACGAGCGACACGGGCTGACGGTGCGATTCGTAAGTACGTATGTTTAGCAGATACGAGATGAGTAGAGAGATCGCCAGCGAGGCCGGGGAAGCCATTCAACCGGCTTGGTGCGCTGCCAACCAGGGGGCCGGCAAACTCACTCCCACCCGGCCCGTATATATAGTGATAACATAATGTTAAATTCGTATCGTTTCCGTCATAGCGGGTGGCATTCTCGAGCCGAAGCTCCATCGGCAAGGCCATAATCGGTCGTATGCTCAGGGGGGAACGTCCAAGCCCGCCACCGTAATTTAAAGGGAAATTCGTTCTTATCAGATAACTCGTTTATTTGCTACTCTTAAATGGTCATAAGAAAACTTGTAGGAAATTTAATTTTCTAGCGGTTTGTTCATACCAATTTGTTGTCTCCGATCAATATTTTCGACTTTAATCTGAAAGAAGAAACCAAATTAAACGACCGTATTCCCTCGTTTATTTTGTTAAGTTCAGCGCGTTGGGGGGGGGGGGGGGGTTAAGTTCATTAAATATTAAAAAAAAACATATTTTTGATAATTTTTTTCGACGACACAATTAATATGCATTTATTTCTATAATAACTACTCAATAACGTAACATTTGAAGAATATTCTATAAAATTTTCATAAGTTTTAGGAAAAAATGAGCCATTGACGGAGAATGCGGACGTCTAAAAAAAAAGTTTTATTGCGGTGCTCATCATAACTCATCACTGGAACATCCGAAACCAAAGAACCAAAATGATTTCATTAAGTGATAAGTTTCTGCAGGCAATGACGTCGAGTATTTCAAAAAGAATTGATTTTTCAATTTTTTACAGCACAGAAGTCAAAATACTGATTTTTCATCAAAAACATTGAAAATATTGCCATTCTAAAATACTATACAATTAAAAAAAAACTCGACGTCATTACCTGCAGAAACTTATCACTTAATAAAATCATTTTGGTTCTTTGGTCTCAGATGATCCAGTAATGAGTTATGATGGGCACCGCAATGAAAGTTTTTTTTTAAACGTCCGCAGAGATTTTCCGTCAATGGCTCTTTTGTTCATAAAAGTTAATGAAAATTTTACAGAATATTCTTGACATGTTACGTTATTGAGTAGTTATTATAGAAATAAACGTATATTAACTCTATCGTCAAAAAAAAATTATCAAAAATATGCTTTATTTTATATCGAATTAACCTTCCCCCCCTTTATGAGTATTAACAAACTTTTCGACAATCGGATTCTCTACAATCTTTGTTTTGTTTTATCGTAATGTTTTCTCGTATCAATATTCTAAATCCTCCGTTATTGGTCCGTTGGGGTTCCACTGCTTTTAATCATGTGAACAGAAACGCCAATTATCGGCAACGTTTGGGCTTTACCATCTAGGATCATTATGAAATTTACACAGCTTCAAGTGCATATTGAAAAACAAATTCCTAATTTTTTTCCAGATTTTTTGTCAATTATTTTCGCAGCTGCCAATGAAAGTATTTTTCATTTTTCTCGTTTGTGTTCCGAACATTGTTTTCACGAATTTACGCTTATAGAAAAAATATTCACAATACATTTTTAACGTAAAATCGTCTCAGCTTTTCGAAAACAATATCAGTTTTTTATTCCGATCCTTAAAATCAATTCTTGTTTTATAATTTTCTTAGTTTTTCGAAAGCAATGTCAGCGCTTCATTTAGAATCTCGGAAAACCATTAAGAACGACTTTGAAACTTTGATGGCCTTTCACAGTTAGGATCTCCATAAGTTTTCCTCGAAATAATCAAGAAAAGAAACAATCGAAAAAATTGCATTTTTTGGGATTTCTATATGGGTTTTTTGTTTAGTCATTAATTTTAAGACCGAAATTGATATCAAGTATGATTCCATTAGCGTAAATATGTGGAGATTGAATTTTTCTTTTTTATTAATTTGAACGAAACTTACAGAGATCCCGAATCACAAATTCCATAGGTTCTGTGGAATTTTCTCAGCTTTCCGAAAAAAATATTCTTAGTTCTTTAATAAGGGGCACCGGCCGAAAAACAACATTTTAAGTTTTAAATGCGATTCTGATAGATTTTTGAGAGTCGGAATTAAAAACTGACATTTTTTTCAAAAAGTTGCGACCATTTTACGTCGATATCATAATCAGCGTAAGTACGTGAATGAAATACTTGGAGGAGTAAAAATGCTCAATACTTCCATCGGCAGCTGCCGAAAAAATCTGAAAAAAATGGACAATTTGTTTTTCAACATGCGCTTCAAGCTGTATAAATTCCATGAAAATCCTAGATAGTAAAGCCCAAAAGTTGCCGATGATTGGCGTTTTGGCTCATGTAAATTTCACGTCGTGAATTCTGCTGGCAGCTGGCTTAGCTGCGACTCTCGTAATTTTCTCGTTGCCAAAAAATAATAAAACGTACCCGACTTTTGTCAGAAGTTTTTTAATGGCGAGTCAATCTAATTTCATC
>OZ020164.1:7061646-7222282 GCA_963971145.1 Sussaba pulchella
CCTCAAAGTACATGATGACGACAACATTTGACAATTTTTTTAGATTTTTGCCGGCATTATTTATTTAGTCATGAATTCTTGAAAATGTCGTCAGCCGATTTGCAACTGCAAATATCTCCAAGGCAAGATATCCAAATTTAATGGCTCGATCGTCAAAATATGCGGAATAAGGTCATCTTTTAGAAAAAAATATTAAAAATTTTTTTTACTTTTATATATGGGGTACTCCTGGGAATTTCGGCAACTTCGGACAGTTGGGTCAAAATTTTTGCCCCCCAATTCTTTCCATTAATATGTGTTGAAAATAAAGAGACACGTATTTCGGCGTTTTTTATTCTGAGCCCCCACTTTTGAAATACGGTCAAATGAAGTTTTTGAAGTATTGACCACATTCGATCATTCAAATCGATATATCTCAGCAACGGTTAGTGATAACTCGAAAAACCACATGTCTTTTTTTTCGTTTTTGAACGCTCTATACAATGAAAACATTTACGATTATGTTGCACAAATTCAACAATAAGTTATAAACAATTCAAAATTAAAAATGAAATAAAACAAAAAACGCACTTTTAATTTTTGAAATGTATTTTTTTTTAAATTCCTTGAACAAAAACGAAAATTTAGCCACCTTGAACTTTTTGGGCCGACGCTTCGTTCAGAAGTTTTACATTTTTTTGTCACAAAAAACCCGTAAATTTACGTATTTTATTAGTAAAAATTTGCATGAAAAAAAAAGTACCCTCAATTATTGAAATTGATTTTTTTTTCAAATTCCATGGACGAAAAGAAAAATTTTGAGACCCAGCCCGACTTGGGCCGACGTTTCGTTCGAAAGTTATAGCTTTTTTTGTCATAAAAAACCGGTAAATATACGGATTTTATTAGTAAAAAATTGCATGAAGAAAAAGTACCCTTAATTATTGAAATCGATTTTTTTCCAATTTCCTTGAACGAAAACGAAGATATTGAGACTTGGCTGGACTTGGGCCGACGCTTCATTCGAAAGTTATAGCTTTTTTTCTTAACAACCGGGTAAACATTTACGGGTTTTTTGTGACAAAAAAATCTATAACTCCCGAACGAAGCGTCGGCCCAAAAAGTTCAAGGTGGCTAAATTTTCGTTTTTGTTCAAGGAATTAAAAAAAAAAATACATTTTAAAAATTAAAAGTGCGTTTTTTGTTTTATTTCATTTTTAATTTTGAATTGTTTATAACTTATTGTTGAATTTGTGCAACATAATCGTAAATGTTTTCATTGTATAGAGTGTTCAAAAACGAAAAAAAAGACCCGTGGTTTTTCGAGTTATCACTAACCGTTGCTGAGATATATCGATTTGAATGATCGAATGTGGTCAATACTTCAAAAACTTCATTTGACCGTATTTCAAAAGTGGGGGCTCAAAATAAAAAACGCCGAAATACGTGTCTCTTTATTTTCAACACATATTAATGGAAAAAATTGGGGGGCAAAAATTTTGACCCAACTGTCCGAAGTTGCCGAAATTCCCAGGAATACCCCATATATTACTTTTTTTACATCTAAATTACTAAAATCGACTTTCTGAAAAAACACCATCGTTTTTTTTTCGAAATTTTTTATACAGATTCCTTGTCCGATTGTCGAAATTTTGAGCCCTGAGTGAGAGTGGCAAATTCATATTTACTATTTTTTCACGCATTTCAAAGTTTATTGAAATTGGAAAACTACAAACTTCAATGAATATTCCACGAGTGTAGATAACAGTTAAAGTCAAAATAATTCATTTTCGGGTCAAGCAATTTGATTAATCAATTTATTCAGGTTTAAATGATCGTAAAAGATTTCGATTCGGCAGAAGATGAATAATTTTTTACGTGAACTCTTTAATCCTTAAATGTATATGAATATTTAGTTGTTTGCGATTTCACGGAAAATGACGCGTTTGTCGTCCAGGATACCGCACCAGGATTTCACTGGAATAATAACTAAGCAACGATATTTCCGGTCGTGATTTACTCGAGACGGAATGCTCAATCACCGCAGCTTGGTAATATTATCGGACTGCAACCATCATAATGCAATAGCTGTCCACGTATACTGTAAAATTATTAGAAACTTTGCTAAGACACTATCGACGCCGACTAGAGTTTATTATTTTTCGGATGGTGCACCGCAGCAATTTTAAAATTATACTAACTTCGTCAACTTATATCACCATGAAGAAGATTTCGGAATTCAAGGGGAGTGGCATTTTTTCACGACTACTCAAGGTAAAGGGCCGTGTGGAGGTGTGGGAGGAACGGTAAAAAGATTGGCAGCCCGAGCAAGTCTGCAATTACCATCGAATCAACAAATAACTACCCCACACGAGTTTTTCGAATGGGCTTTAAGATCAATCACATTGCCAAATATAGAGGTAAAATTTTCACCTCAAGTGGATTATGATGCAGCTGGCAAACAACTCAAATCACGTTTTAAAGCGGCCAAACGGATACCAGAAACACAGAGAATACATCACATAATTCCAGAACCGAACAAAAGAGTTCACGTAAAACTTATTCATCTTCTGCCGAATCGAAATCTTTTACGATCATTTAAACCTGAATAAATTGATTAATCGAATTGCTTGACTCGAGAATGAATGATTTTGACTTTAATTTTCGGGCTGAGGTGAGGTGCTGACGAAATCTATCATCTCACAGTTCATATTTTTATGCTGCAAGCATAATTTAATTTTTTTTTTCAAATAGGAACAATACGCATGACCCCCTTGAACCTGGACCTTTTTTGAGACAATTAAGACAATTAATAACATCTGACTATTGGAACGATTCTTGTTCACAGTGTAGAGACAACTTCTTTTATTTTTTACATTGACGTAATAGTAAGCGGTAAAAACATTTCTACGTTTCGGCTTGCGAAGTAAGCACGCATAAAGAAAACCACATTTTATTCAACTTTCGAGCGATATTTCATGGGGAATCTATGAGTAACTCATAACACGGGATATCGTCGAATTCGTCTCAACAAAGGCAGAATTTCAGGAGAATCAAAAGATTTATTTCTATTCGAAAAAAATACATTTAGCACGCAACATAAGAACATGAACTGTGAGTTAGTTATAGATTTCATTTTCGACCGATGTCGCTCAATTTACTGAAGAGATATTCGAACGCATTTTATAAAATGGGACATCCTCTGGAGCCCAAAATCTAGAGGCCAGGTCTTTAGTTCGACACAAGTGCGTCATGTTTTACAAGCAGATGTATTTAGTGTATTCACGTTTGGTTTATTCCATTTGATGCTGAGACATGCCAAAAAAGACCGATACCATTTTAGCGATCAAGTATATTACGAAAGTGTGCGATTAATTATAGTGCGATTACAGTGTGCGATAACATTGTGCCTCGGTAATAGTGCACTGCTTGTGTTCTGGTGCATGGGTACTGCTTTGCTGTTATAAGCTTAGCGCAAGCGTGTATTCTATGCAAAATCAAGTCCTCTGGTTATTCTGCTCATTTTGTTATATTAAGCATGCATCCTCGAGTCGCTGGAATCATTTAGTATCTGTGATTAAGCCAATAAGATATCACCCTATCGACAGAAGCCTTTAGTAATTATGGTAGTTCTTACTTATGTCATTTTCGAATTTCGATTGCGCTGAGGTCTCAATTGATTTTTTTTCAAGTATCAAGCCTTCTTCGACCTTTGTAGTACAACTCTTACTATCTCGAGTAAAAATATTTCACTGGCTAGGGTATGGGTAGCATCTGGCAGCTCGTTGTACGCTTCCGCGGGGTCTGGGCAGGGTTTGGCAGCTGTCTGGCTACGCGCTGTCTTTTCAAGCAAGACTTGGGAGCCGCGTCGGGTGTCTGGCAAGTGTATGGCAGTGCCAGACGGTACTGATTCGCTCGCACCCGTGAGCGCGTATGGTGTATGGCAGGTGCCTGGCAGAGCCAGTGAGGTGCGTATGGTGTATGGATGGTGTATGGCTGGGGTATGGCAGAGCCAGTGAGGCGCGTATGGTGTATGGCTAGTGTATGGCAGAGCCAGCGGAGCGGGCATGGTGTATGGCTGGTGTATGGCTGGTGTATGGCAGAGCCAGTGAGGCGCGTATGATGTATGGCTGGTATATGGCTGGTGTGTGGCAGAGCCAGTGAGGCGCGTATGGTATATGGCTGGTGTATGGTAGGCCTATGGCAGAGCCATAACCGAACTTATACAAAAGTAGAAACACTCTTGACGAAAATGCGAGAGAAGAACAATAGTATTGTTCAATGCTCTATAATATCATATCTAGATATTACAATACTATCGAAATAAATAGACAGCGGCTGCAAAAAGAATTGACGGTGTAATTTGGGAACATATAATGAGGCATACGGAATATAGTAATATAAACAGTTTGACATACGAAATAATAGTATCAGCTGCATTGTAGCTGCAACGCGTTACCACGCGAGCCGCCCACGAGTCCGTGAGGGAGAACGAATTGGGGAGAGAGAACGGGCGCTTACGCGTAAGGCGATGTGCGATATGTTTTTCTCGTTCTTTTTCGCACCTTAGCGAGCGCCAATAGCAATGTTTTTCTTGGCGTTATGGCGGAGACCGAACAAGCGAAACGTCGTTTTTTATTTTTATTTTGTTGCTCGATTCGAGTCCCAGATAGCCGATTAACGGGTTGCGTCCGCAATTTTCTAAGTCTCGGTACTGGCTACATGGAAATGGCCCAGTATTGCACCAGTATTGGCGCAGTAACGACAACCGTAAGTCCTCGGGGAGGTACGGCTTTTGAGACTCTACCAGTAACGGCCCAGCACTGATTACGTATAATCGGCCGAGTGTCGTGACCCAAGCACTAGCCAAGGCTCGGCCGGGTATTGAGTCTTGGCGTTTCCTACATGGGATGTTTAATTCTAATGGATTTATTCCTTGATTTATTCCGTTAATTTCTTGATTGCGTTCTTGATTTTGTGAATTGTTTACGTTTATATCAGCGTTTGAATTGATATTTATCAAAGGGCCTCCCGCGTTGGAGCTTTCAGGCCCTCGTGGAGGATTTTCAGATGGCGTTTGCGCGCTTCCAGAAGTTTTAATAGGTGTTCTACCAAGGGTCATTACTCGATCATGATTTTATGGCGTTAATATCCCACTCCTGACACCAAAATGTTATCTGTGTTACGTCCTAACTACGAATATAATAAAATATCCGCTCAGACGTAACCCAACTGTTGACCTTGTTTTTGAGTCAGGGTTTTATCCCTTTACTCGGGGACCGAGATTTAGCCTAATCACGATCGAAATGGGTGAACCTCTTTGTTTTATCTGTCGTCCCTTTTGGAGATGCGGTCTGGATGGCTGCAGATGGTTGTCGTTGCCGGTACTCGGTCTCCGTCCTCTGGATAGGTTGGCTCACTGACCCACTGCAAAGGGGCAGGTAGGTCGGAAGAAAGTTCGGAATGTCAGTTTTGAGTCGCACACACAATCTTTTATATTTTCACGTGTAAGGTGGTTCGGTATACAGTTCAGCCTGGTTCACATAAATTGTTACACAGTTTCACGATGTTCGTAGCCGCTCAAAATATCTGGTGAAAGGGTTGTTATAATTATTGTTTCAGTGTCTATGGTCACGCGGGTTGTCACCACCGCAATGATTAATGCAGATTGTGGGCGTATTATCTCGTTTTCTTTTATTCTAAGTACCGTTCTTTGGGCTTTCAATTATTTAAATTTTACGCTGAACTTTACGGTCCCTTAAGCGTATGTATGTATTTATTTTTTAAGACTCTTGGCCCTGGATTATTCGATTAATTATAGACGATTCGGTCTTCAAGTGTTTTAATTAGTTTTCAATCGCGAACTTTTGTTGTTTATTTATTTCTTATTAACCGCGTACTTTTGTGATTTATTTATTGTCGTCACTTTCGGACTTTTCTTGTTATTTATTGGTTTTTAATAAACGCGGACACTTAGTGGCGGACATATTTGTTTATCGGTTCTCAATTTATTTAATTCGTAAGTATTTTTAGTCACGCAGTTAACTTTGGATTTCAATATTATTCACGCGGTAGTGAAAGGGCATAGGCACACTTCGGTAGCCGTACCTCCGCAAACTTTATGATTAACCGTCGAGGGTCAATACCTCTCCGACCGCAAAACTCTACCTGACTGTACTAAGAGTCAGGTGGTTTCAAAAGAATCTACGACTTATCGCGTAAACGAGTCTAAGTTCAAGCGTAAATGAAACGGTGGACGCAAAGAGTCGAAGTCTGGCCACGAAAACGATTTTAAGTCCAAACCGAAATCATAATCGGTGGACAAAAAAATTCTAAGTCCGATTGAGCAGAGTAACGGTACTTATTCACGTCGCGAAGGTGACTGTCGTGGACGTACTGCATTTCAAACTGAGACACTTCATGGTGTAAACCGTGGGTTCATATAACATTTTCTAGGGGCGTGGTGTTGTAAAACTTAAAAATAGATCGGAAGAAGAAAAGGATTTAGCGAATGAAGGGATTCAACTACCGGGGGAAGAAGGGTGAACATTGGAAAAGATAGGCTCAGGGCGACAGAGAGAAAACCGCCTTCAACAAACAGGTGGCCTGATCGGAGAAGTAGACCCAAAAAACCGAGTGATGAGGGGCGTGGCATGAGTATTCGGTGGTTGAGAAAAACAAGGGGGGAACGCGCCTTTTGAGAGATTGCGACATGGGGAGGCGCTGCCGTTCATCAGGCAGTTTCCCTATTTTTATCTAAATAAAATGCAGGGACGTAACAGGCGCCTGTCCCCCTTCGAATACGTGTAATTTCTGTATCCAGAAATTTGTGATTTGTGATTTGTGTATTTTTGTGTGTGTGTGTTTCCGTGTGTTCCATTATTAAATTAGCGAGGTGACTCGATATCGAATTATTGTTAATTAGTAATTATTCTTGGAAAAATCCAATACCATATGGAGTTACGGTAGTATACCACATAGCGATCAAAGAGAAAACACCATGCTTCTTACGACGTATCTGGAGAGTAAATTTTCCCGCATCTTTTAGTGAAAATAAGAACGCACCTGATGCTTTTAGTTTTTGCGATCTTTGTTTTTAAAGTTGGGCAATTCAACACAGGTGGTATGTCTCAGATTCAGTAAGATTTTGCGCAGCCTCCTACATTGCGCGTGTTAAAAAACCTGCTCTTAGAAACAGCATATAATTTTGAACATTACTGCGAAATTTAAGAACAGCTGCATATATAGTTATTCAGACTTAGTTGGTTAAACTTTAATTTTCGGTTTATGTTAACTGATTTCTCCCGCCACGCCGCTATCCAGCCAGAAATTAAGAGATAGATTAATGATGAGCAGTTTTTTGTCAATTCTCTTTTAATCCTCATTCGTTGGCCGTACATGGGCGCTATCTAGGACTTGGTGAGGAAAAGTCGCTAGCGTTTCTACTCGTTTAGCGTATATTGGGTGGTCCCAGGGAGCGTATCGGCCGCACTGAATCACTTGCGTCATAACGCATAGCTCGGAGTAGTCGCGTACGTACATCTACAGGCCGGCTGGGTGGAAAATATAGTAGTTGAGGTAAGGATTTTCGACGACGCCGTGAATATTTCGTTTCGACCAGCGTTCTTCGCTTAACGCGCAACCATCAGCGAGCTTTGATATATATGAGCTATTCCACAAAATCGAGACGACGTTTTGAACCACCTATCTCCAGAAATGTGAAAATGAATTTCAGTACGTCGTGTATTCTGTGGAATTGCCGCTTTTTTCAATTAAATTTCTTAGCATCCTATCCAAAAATTAAATTTACTTTCAAAGTGCATGTTTCTGTAAAATTTTCTCAAATTTTGAAAAAAAAATATTGATTTCCATTTTGAATTCAACAGAAAGCTCTGAAAATCGAATTTTAATTACGAAAAGCTATTTCTATTCAGGTGTTGTGTACGTCTCAACATTTTTTAATGTTGTTTTCAGAAAACTGAGGAAATTTATCTGAAAACATGTCAAATCCGTGTTGAGATTTCTATAAAAACTGCTAAAATGAATCTCAATACAAAAATTTAGTAATGAATCAAATTTCCATCTTCTCCGCTTTGAAATTGTCTTGTACACATAAATACCATGTTTTTACTTACGATTACAATATCCTGTGAAAAAAAGTGAAGCTTATACAGGGTGTCCAATTTTAATCTTACATTTAATTTATCTCGAAAAATACTGCTCTGATCGAAAATGATGTGGAACAAAACTTGAAGGGCCTGGGAGGGAACGTACAAACAAATTTTTTTTTTCGGTCGAAAATCCAAAATAGCGATTTTAAGGTGGCTAACATGTTTTTTTAAAATGGAACCATACTTATTTCTTCGCATCAAAAATTTTGTCATGTCAAAACTGACAACTTTTGTGAGAAACTTTTTTCGATAAAATTCATAATTTCTAGGTTAGAACACAATTTTTCAATTGACTATTTTAGCGTTATCCAGGATGTACCACGATGAGGTAAAGTCATTAACATCCCATGTGTAAGTGTAAGTGTAAGTGTAAGTGTAAGTGTAAGTGTAAGTGTGAGTGTGAGTGTAAGTGTAAGTGTAAGTGTAAGTGTAAGTTTAAGTTTAAGTGTAAGTGTAAGTGTAAGTGTAAGTGTAAGTGTAAGTGTAAGTGTAAGTGTAAGTGTAAGTGTAAGTGTAAGTGTAAGTGTAAGTGTAAGTGTAAGTGTAAGTGTAAGTGTAAGTGTAAGTGTAAGTGTAAGTGTAAGTGTAAGTGTAAGTGTAAGTGTAAGTGTAAGTGTAAGTGTAAGTGTAAGTGTAAGTGTAAGTGTAAGTGTAAGTGTAAGTGTAAGTGTAAGTGTAAGTGTAAGTGTAAGTGTAAGTGTAAGTGTAAGTGTAAGTGTAAGTGTAAGTGTAAGTGTAAGTGTAAGTGTAAGTGTAAGTGTAAGTGTAAGTAAAAGTGTAAGTGTAAGTGTAAGTGTAAGTGTAAGTGTAAGTTTAAGAGTAAGTGTAAGTGTAAGTGCAAGTGTAAGTGTAAGTGTAAGTGCGTGCGCGTGGAACACTCACAAAGATTAGGTCTCTGCGGCTCGTCACTTCCGCAGTATTTTTCGACTCCAAACCCTCTTTGTGACCGTACTCCGAACCCTTCTTAAAGTGTTTGAATAATTTTCAACCAGACGATCCTTCATTAGTTTCAAGATTGTCAGACACGGATTGTGTCAACAAACCCTTACTCTTTTTATGAATCGTCGAAAGTTTTAGAACGCAAGCACGTTATAGCGAAAGTCGAGTGTAAAAGTTATGAGACGTTTTTAACCCCCCTCCCAATAGATAACCACTCGAGATATTCTCTTACGAACAGTCGATGGCTTTGAAAGACGAGTTCAGGCATGCTTAAACATGAATGGTGGAATATTTAAACATCTTTAGAAAGGGTTCAAAGTACGGTCACAAAGAGGGTTTGGAGTCGAAAAATACTGCGGAAGTGACGAGCCGTAGAGACGTAATCTTTGTGAGTGTTCCACACGCACGCATCTACACTTACACGTGCACTTACTCTTAAACTCACACTTACACTTACACTTACACTTACACTCACACTCACACTCACACTTACACTCACACTTACACTTACACTTACACTTACACTTACACTTACACTTACACTTACACTTACACTTACACTTACACTTACACTTACACTTACACTTACACTTACACTTACACTTACACTTACACTTACACTTACACTTACACTTACACTTACACTTACACTTACACTTACACTTACAGTTACACTTACACTTACACTTACACTTACACTTACACTTACACTTACACTTACACTTACACTTACACTTACACTTACACTTACACTTACACTTACACTTACACTTACACTTACACTTACACTTACACTTACACTTACACTTACACTTACACTTACACTTACACTTACACTTACACTTACACTTACACTTACACTTACACTTACACTTACACTTACACTTACACTTACACTTACACTTACACTTACACTTACACTTACACTTACACTTACACTTACACTTACACTTACACTCACACTTACTCTTACACTTACACTTACACGTGGGATATTAATGACTTTACCTCCTCGTGGTACATCCTGGATAACGCTAAAATAGTCAATTGAAAAATTGTGTTCTAACCTAGAAATTATGAATTTTATCGAAAAAAGTTTCTTACAAAAGTTGTCAGTTTTGACATGACAACATTTTTGATGCGAAGAAATAAGTATGGTTCCATTTTAAAAAAACATGTTAGCCATTTTAAAATCGCCATTTTGGATTTTCGACCGTAAAAAAAAATTTTTTTGTCCGTCCCCTTTTAGGCCCTTCAAGTTTTGTTATACTTACTTTTCGATCGGAGTAGTATTTTTCGAGATAAATTAAATGTAAGATTAAAATTGGACACCCTGTATATGTATATGAGGTAGTCCATACCAATTCAACAAGGTTTTTCCCTGACTCTTTTTGATGCAGGCTAATTATTTTATATGTTTTTCTACCAACTGATTGAAGTATTCACAATTTTTTTCAACTTTTTTTATCGAACAGTTTAAAAGTTATGATTTTTTTTCGAAATCCTACTTTTTGTTCAAACGCTCGTAACTTCGGAATCTATGGCTCAAGTGGAATATTTATCTCTTTTCAAATGTTAAGTATTTGTCTAAATTAAAAAAAAACAATACTCGTCAATTTTAAATTCTGTTTTTGACCTCTATTGTTGCATTTTTGAGTTTTACAAACTTTTTTCGGACTGTATATCATATTTGATTTTTTTGAAAAATTTATATGTTAAAGTACACGTAATATAACGTATTGCCTGTAAGTTTCATGATGATATTCGACCCCGTTTTTTTTAAATTAAATTTTTAATGTTTCAAAACCAAATTTGATATTATGTGAAGAAAAATAATAAAGTGAAATACTCGTTAGCTAATAGTTTTAGGGCTAATAAAGATCGAGACTTTTTTACTCAGAATCCGATTCTCTACCATATTTTGCCATAAAAGTATAGTGTATCTGTTAAAAAAAAGTTGTCCTTCAAATCTTCGAAACGCATCGACCTATAAAGATAATTGATGCACTACGTAGTGCACTCTTTTAAACCATGTAACTTTTGTACATAACATGTTTTCATGCAACGCATACTTTGGAAGTTATAACGGTGCAGACGCTGCGTGGACCACCCTGTATGTATAGATATGTAATTACAATTTTTCATTTCCATTTATTCTAGCAGCTTTTACACAGAACGCAACGTTGAGTTTACATTACGTGAAATCTTTTCAGCTTTCTGAAAAAATATTGAAATTTTTTTTTTGAAACATGCGCAATGCTTGAAAAATAGCTTTTTATAATTACTTTGAATGTGAAATTCATTTTGAAATTGAATACTACAAAATTTAATGGAAGAAAAAACCAAAACGTCATCCAATGTCTGTATAATTAGAGCCGGAGCGATGGAGGATTAAATCCGAAAACTCCCTACTGCAAAAAAAAACTCGGATGCGAAAAAAAAGAGAACTTAAAAAAATATATATTATAAAAAGTATGTTATAAAAAAATATTTCAAACCCTCCGTCGGTAATCCTAAATTTACGGGGACCGGCGATAATCTGGACCATTACTGGCACGGCGATGTTGTGACGCAGAAAATTACGCTAAAAAATCTGAAAAAATTCTGTAATACTTATCTCAGATCCGATTTGTTATCTCAATCGTTTTTTTAGCGATTTATAATGAATGAAATTTTGTATGACAAATTGATTACAACAAAATTGGGAAACGCTCAATTTTCATTCAAAAAATCATATCTTAATGAAAATTTCATCAAAATGAGAAATTCTAACAGGGTTTTACACTTAAATGTATGTACTCTCAGGAAAAAAAACTTTTTACGGGTTACTTTTAAAAAGCATAATTATTTTGACTACAGAAAATGTCGTTTCTGGCAGGTAAGGAAAAATACGAAAAAATAATAGTTTTGGTATTTTTTTTACCTTTCTCTATCAAAAACTCTTACAAAAGTTTTACATATTATATGAAAAGTGATTATCATACTCATATACATCGGTCTGAAAAATGTTTATTAGCGCATGATAAGCAAAAAGTGGTGCGATGCTTTTCCCACTACTTTTTTTTTGTTTGTTACATTTCGTGGTAATGTTTATAAAGTATTCATACATCATTGAATATCATTCAAACGAGTTAAAAATAATCATATGAGTCCAAAAGTTACGTTAGTTAAATTTCGCCCACTTGCACGAAATTCTGGCACGGACGATAATCCGGGACATTAATGGCACGTTCGAGACTTTGAATTCCTACTGCTCAGGAATGAATTAACGGATCCAAGCGATCTCGTGCGTACGAGTTCTCACCCACACCTATTTTTTTTTACAGAAAGTTTGTTTTGTGCTACTAATGGTCCAGATTACCGGCGAAGGGTTAATAAAATAACTTTAAAAAGAATAAAATAATTCAATTTTCTACAGTAACAAGAGTTTTTTTTACAGTCGGGAGTTTTTTAAAATTTTTCATTTTTTTTAAATTCTTATTAAATTCATTACGTTTTTTTATTTTTACAATTTTTTCTATCGATCTAAGATTATCGAACAACTATTTTAATCTAGAAAAACTCAATGAACCTTATCGATAAGATGTCTCATAGGGTTAATTTTAAATGGATTGGAACTCAGCGGTTGTACAAGAATGGAAATTGATTATCGAACACCTATTTTAATCTAGTAAATCTGAATGAACCTCATCAATAAGATGTCTGACAGCGTTAATTAAAAATTGATTGGAACTCAGCGGTTGGACAAGAATGTAAATTCATTATCGAATAAACTAAGAAAACTCAATGAACCTCATTGATAAGATGGCTCACAGCGTTAATTTTAAATTGATTGAAACTCAGCAGTTGTACAAGAATGTAAATTCATTATCGAACAACTATTTTAATATCAGGAAACTCAATGAACCTCATCGATAAGATGTCTGACAGGGTTAATTTGAAATTGATTGAAACTCAGCGGTTGTCCAGGAATGTAAATTCATTATCGAACAACTACTTTAACCATTGCCTGCAGAGGACTTGATGGACCTCATCGATAAGGATGTCTGACTGTATATACTTGGAAATTATTCGAACTCAGCAGTTATACGTAAATGTAAACTCAAGGTATCTGTGTTTCGCTGCGATTTGACGGGGAAGCCACGACCGTTGAATTCTGGAATCAGCAAGTAGAAGCGAGTCATGTCAACGGGCATTTTAATTATCGAACAACTATTTTGAGAAATATTTTAATTTTTCAGAACGATATAGGTTATCTGTCCTTTCAATCTAAGTAATGATAAAAATTGTGGACTCGATGAATCTCATCGATAAGATTTTTTCGCAGTGTTAATTTTGTATTGATTGACATTCAGAGGTTGTACAGAATAAATCTGAAAAAAACCTAAGATTTATTTTGTACAATCTCTGAATTTCAATTGATACAAAATTAACACTGCAAAAAAATCTTATCGATGAGATTCATCGAGTCCACAATTTTTACCATTAGTTAGATCGAAAGAACAGATAACCGATATCGTTGTGAAAAATGAAACTATTTCTCAAATCAGTTGTTCGATAATTAAAATGCTCGTTGACATGACTCTCTTCTACTTGCTGTTTCCGGAATTCAACGGTTGTGGCTTCCCCTCCAAATCGCAGCGAAACACAGGTATCTTCAGTTTACATTCATGTATAACCGCTGAAATCGAATAATTTCCAAGTATATACTGTCACACATTCTTATCGATGAGGTCCATCGATTCGTCTTCAGGCGATGGTTGAAGTAGTTGTTCGATAATAAATTTACATTCTTGCACAACCGCTGAGGTCTAATCAATTCAAAGTTAACCCTGTCAGACATCTTATGAATGAGGTTCAATAAGTTTTCTTACATTAAAATAGTTGTTCGATAATGAATTCTTGTACAAAAATCTAATCTGGAAAAAACACTTCAGTTATGCGTACCGTTAAGCTGGTTCGAAATACACTCGTATGAATTCCTTTTGAATTATGTATTTTTTATATATTTTATATATTTTGTTATACTCTGAATTATCTGACGTTTCTGTCGCCGGCGACAGGTGACAAAAACGTCAGATACGTCTCTATATTACAAAACCCTCGCGATTGGTCACTGAAGCCCTCGCGATTGCTCGAACGCGTTATGTCCCTCTTTTGAATGGACCAAGATAATATAAGATTCGATATTTTTGAACATTAAAAATCTCTACGAGTTTGCATCCGATCATGTATATTACCATCCTATAACAGTCTTTGTGATCCACAGAATCGATGTGCCAAAAATCTGTCAGAAGAAAATCAGCCGTTTTGCCATACACTTCAGCGCAATTTTTCACGTTAACTCGACGAAACCCATAACACCCGTCCTTTGCCCTGCGGGCAGTCGGGAGTTAAAAAATAAAAATCTTGTACATGTATTTATCAAGGTAAACATCCTGAAATTATTTCAAAGATTTCCGGGGATAGGCGGTCCAAAACGTCGTGTCTATTTGGTGAAGTGGTTCATACAGAATGTATATAAGTTCGAATATTCTTGATATTAATTAAAGAATTAGTAATTCGTAATGTTTCAATTTGATTTGAGAAAAGTAACATTTCTCTTCTGATGTTATAAAAATCGAAATATAATTTCAATGATAATAATTTCATAAAAAAAAAAATTATGTAATTCTATTAACTTTATTTGAATTGGGAAGAAATACTTATGCCCAATCCGGGAAGCGTGTGGGAAGTCTGAGGGATATATGGAATATGGGAAAAGTTTAATGATTACTAAAATTATGTGAGTAATTGATTATGAGAATTAACTATTTGCCTATAAGTTCAAAGAAAGATTATGTTGTGACTTATGAAACTTAATATACTTCCTCATAATTCTGCGCTAATGGATGAACGCGCAAGAGCCAACCACAGTTAATAAAATATAGTCGTCGGGCCATAGAGGCGCGGTCGCGGCCGCACTAACAATAAGTCGCGTGCGTGTTACCAGCCGATCTCCGATAGGTGTATGTGTGTATGTACCTATACAGGAAGGCTAGCTTGATGCATATCGTAGTGGGCGAAAAAACTTTCGACGACGTCTGGGATGGTTTTATGTTTCGGCTGGCTCTCGCGCGTTCGTCCCTCAGTGCGCAATTGGGCCCCAGGATCGATTAAGGTCTAACTGGATGGATATTAATAAATCGCCAAAATTCTTAAAAATTTAAGAAATGATAGTTCTTGATAGGATAATAATACATGGATTCCCATATAGCACCAAACGTTCCATGTATATCCATTGGATATCCATAATGTGACAAAGATATCCTGTATATCCTATGGATATCCATACGACTTACAAGCATGTATGTACATTAGACTGTGTCAAAAAACCAATTTTTTTTTCATGGATTGCACGGTCGTTATAGCTAATGTTTGGCCTAAAAAATATTCTCGCGCAGAGCACACTCAAAAATGTTTTTTTTTGGGCCGTTGCAATCGGATTTCAAAGGCCCGCACGTCATTTTAAGCGGTTTTTCAAGAGCTTTTAAATGGAACTAACCGGATCAATGTACCTATAAAATTGGCGGAGCTACGATTTTTTGAATGGAAACTTTCCGTTCTTCCCATGTTAATCAAATGGGAAAACTAGAAAAATCTTGCGGGACCCCTTAAAATGGTCCGATCGGGTTCATCTTTGGACACGATTTTTTTGATAGAAGATACTTTGGCGTGAATGTATTTTGATTGAAAGAAAAAAAAAGTTTTTTTTTTTCAAGCCGGCCTGATGTATGTACATGCACGAACGTTCAAAGCATATTGTATGGACATACGGCCAAAACTCTTATGTTAACGTGTTTCATCGACATATTCGCAGAATATCCTATGAATATCCATCAATGTCCATCACCACTTGCATTAAACCGAAATAGTAAAATAGTAAAATAATCGGAGTATCGATTATTTGCAAGATAGATTTCATTTTTCTTTTCTTTTTTTAGATGGGAAACCATTATCGTATATTCGAATTTCGGAAAAAATCGAATTTTGGCGAAATTTCAAAAAAATAAATAAAAATATTAGGAACCCGCTACCCACTCCAATTTTATGAAAAAAGTTCTTCAATTTCAATAGAGTATCCGGGAGAAAAATGTCATCCAAATAAAAAGGGGACAAATAGCAGTTACCTCTTGATAAAAATAATATGGGGGGGGGGGGGGGGGGGTCTAAAAAATCTTTAAAAAATTAGTGAGGTCGTAAGATCCAAAGGATACTAAAAAAAATCATCGTTCAAATCGGGAATAGGAGGGGTTCAGTTCGGTTAATTGGGAAATTTTCCCCCATATGTACATATCCAGAACACGACTTGCCTGTTCCGATGACTGAGTGATAAAATAAAAATTCTTGAGACTCCCATCTTAGATGAACGTATTACGGATCAAAAGTCATTTAAATCATGAATGTCAGAATAGCCAAGTCGGTAGCGAGGTAGATAGATAAGTTAGGTAGGTAGGCAGGTTCCATAGTTCGTGAGTTCAAACCCCGCAACGGCGATTCTACGAAGAATATAACGAATTGTCGGGCGACTTTTTTTTAAAAATGTTAATTGATTCTATTAATTTCACTTTGTGTAAAAATGTATATTCTATAATAAATTACTTTTTTATAATTAATATATAATCTGACCACCTTACGTGGGATGGGATATCCGATGAACATACTATGTATGTACGCGAGGATATTCTATGTATATGCAATGGACATAAAAAGTGTCTCCTTTACTGATACAATGGATATCCATTAGATATAATCCGCCGGATATCGGTATATACATAGGATATTCAATATCCCCACGAGTATATACATTGGACATGAGATGTATGTCAAAATGCTACATGGGTTATGTCAGATTTTGTCACCAAATAGTTTAGTAGTTATAAATTTATTAATTTAACACGGTCAATTACGGAAAGACAGCTTCTGCAGACGTTAATGGTTGCAAAACGAATGGAACTAAATCGACGAAAATTCTGAAAAAATTACATCGTTAAGATTTAAGTTCAACAGATGATTTCTGCTAAATTGCAAATGAATCATCGGAGAAGTAATGAGAAATATCGCTTTTTTATAAATTGCGCTGCGTAGACGTGGCAACGTAGCAGGGTAGTATGGCGATTATTCTGTCGGTATAGTAGAAACACTTTACGAAACAACGTCGATGCGGAGAGCACAACGTGTCCGTTGACGGGTCGAGCAGTGCTACCACCGATGAATAAAAAAATTTGTGACTGCTGTGTTGTCTTGTTGAGCAGTCAATGTAGAAAACAGTGACGTATTATTTTAACGATGAATTATTCAGCAATCATTAAAAAATCTATATATATTGAGTTTTTAAGTAGGTATTGATAATAATAAGATGGTCTGAACAAATTAATTAAATTAATTAACGAATCAATTAATTTTAAGAATTGGGAAATTTTGTTGTTTTACAGTTGAAACAGTTGTACGGTCACTGACAAAACCTCAGTCAACCACCCGCTAATACCGTCGAATTTGACTTCAATTATTATTAAAATTGGTAAATCATCATTTTTAAGTGTTCATTTATTATTAATTTACCTATTATAAGGCTAAACATGTGCCGAACAATTTAGACTTGTAAATACAAGATCCGCCCATTTTGGACTAACTTTTTGCCAGATTTTCCCTCCAGTAAGACTTTATCGGCGAGCGCTCGAAAACTCTGATCAATCCTCAATTTTCTCAAAAGTTGCAGCAGTTGTTCAGTAACAACCTTGTTAGTGGAAGTTTATCGTAGCTCAAGCAGCCCTCGTCACTATGGCCGCCAAAAGTGGAAAACATGCTTCTTATTGCCGATTAGAAAATCGATCATTTTCAATATGTTTTAATCTTGTTGATTGACTTTATAATAATCATCGCAAAAGTCTACAGAAGAAAATGGCATTAATGCGATGTCATTCCGATTAATATTGACGGAGTGACGGCGATTTATGTATTAAGAACATTGATTTACAACCGCTCCAAATCATCAGTTTTCAATTTCACATCTCGTACAATATTGGCATCATTCAAAAATCGTTAAAGAAGCCTCAGATTATTTTCAAAAGATCTACCGTCCGGTATTCTTTATACATTAGCTTCCGAGCGCTTGTCGAGTTATTCGAACCGGGGGCTTAATTATGACGGAGCATCGATAAATATCTGAATGATGTAAAAACTGAAATAATGATTCGAATCAAGTGACTTATTAACAAAAAATATGTACCAAATTTCTTGTTATGGATTTTATTTTGATAATACATTTTCGAGATTTTGAGCGACGATAGGGGTAAATCCAGTTAATTCAACACAAATCCGGCGATACACAACATTTTAGTTTCGGCAATAATATATCGAGGTTCACATCTGTGACCCAGCCACCCCCGCTCACCGACACCCCGCGACACTTTTGACTAAATGATTGAGCGTTGATCTTCACGACGGAGATCGAGAACGACTGGGCTGGGGAAGTCGGGCAAATTATTTTCCTCGATTTAGGTGGGGACTCCTTTGCGTCCATACTATACCAGTTTGTGCGATCGATCGCCAGGGCCGTCGTCGCAACCGGCGTAATACTTCCGCGGGCCCCAGGAGCAGCCCGCTAAAAATATTATTACTATGATTGGGAAAAGAATTTGTAAAATATGATCATTGAGTAATAATAATTTCAATTATCATTCTAGACTTTACATTGGTCATATTTGACAGGAAATTTTTTTTTACATAATTCATAACGAAAGTCTGTAAGCAATGTCAATTTCCAATGCAATGTCAAGCAAGCAATGTCAACCTTTAGTTACGATCTTCCATTAACAAGAGTATCGTTCTGATAAAAAATAACCACGTCGTAAGGTCCCCTTGTGAGTCTTCTCTCTGTAAGGTGCCTCGTCAGCAGCTGTCGTTCGCCTCTCCTTTTATGTAAAACGTGAAGGCGTTAGGAAGACGAGAAATGAATGAACTTCTATGGCGCGAGCCGCGACCGTAGTAACTCTCAGTAGGGTTGTTGTATGTATCAAAATATTAACTATCCACGCCATCCTCGCCGAACGAACCATCGTTGATTCTTTACATTTGCACGTTCGTCATTGGTTTTCGATAATTACTCATAGTTTCTGCGACTCTTTTACTCTTATTCAACGTCGATTACCGAATGAATCATTTTTTTTTACTTGATCGACCTCTGACCTCACTTATATGTACTTTGTAACAATTTCACAATTTGCCGCCATCGAATACTCGTTATTTCGTGAAGTCACGCTCGACTTGCATTTCAGCGATTTATCATTGCACGAAGAATCAATGTTTGATCATTGCAAGTGCCAGAATCATTTTGAAAATTGAAAAATATTCAATTATCTTCGAATGAAAACTGTTTATCCGTCGGAATTCATGGATTATGAGATTATGAAGTATCCACAGTGGTTAGAGGTCAGGAGGTGGCATTGACCGGGAAATTAGTCAAGCGATCGATATAACCTAGAATAATTTACCGATTGTGAGCGGAAGATAACCGATTGTGAGCGAAAGATAACCGATTTCTCGATGTAATTAGTAGCTCATAGACTATTCAAGTATCGTGTATATTTCATTTCATGCGTTACTTTATTTTGATTTTTTGCAGAAATAAGGAGAGAAATTGCCGAAGAAGCCTATTATCTTAGTTTACAACACTTCTCTTCGTTGACGCAAAACTAAGCTATGCCCAGCGAAGCGGTGGTGGTGGTTATTTGTGGTTGGCTCTGGTTAGCGCTCTGCAGCGCTTTAACCATATAGACCAGTCATTCTAGACATTGAAAATGAAGAATTTAACAATTATTCCAAAAGTTTTTAAACTTTGGTGAACTTACTGGTACATCGAGAAAACAATAAATCTTAATTTGCAACCTTCTCCAAAGTCCGGAACATTGTTAAAATTGCAAATAAATCAAACTTTTCTGTATTATCGTTGAAAAAATTCCAAAAGTGCTGCAAACTTGGAGTAGCGTTAAATGTGTTATTTTATACCACCTACCAGATTCGCAACCAATTTCAAGAGACGGAACATTTTTTTAAATTACGAAGTAATGTGTAAGTTCTAACAAATTATACATTTCTTTTGTCGAGGAAAAATGTGTACATTCTTTAAATTGGGAATTTATTTCGTGCTTTGTTACTTCATGAACAGTAATTTATAAAATCATTTAACAATTAATACAAAAAAAAGGAAGTTGAATATATTGGCACATTATTTGATTTTCGTAGCGTACATAAGATAAAGATAAACCCATACACATCAAACACAACATCCATCAATGATTATTAATAAAAAATAAAACAGATCACACATATCCTTCGTACCTTTCACTCATCATTCTCATATCTTTACAAAATGGTTATTTTGGTCGGCGTTATATGAACTGACAATTTTTCTACTTAACTCGTTTTTTTTTAATTTGGAGTACTCCGGCTTGATGGCTCTCTCGGCCTGGGTCGGATATCTTCTTGGGTCCAAGACTAGCGTCGGTGAAACGATTCGTTTCTCGGTGGCTTCATTCCGGGAAGATTCTTGAAGTTTCCTAGATTACTTTAATTCGAGTCCCCCACGTGGTTGATTTCAGCCTTCGATGCGATTAGGCTCGAGCCACGTGTGTATCCGTCGGTGTCCAGGGAGAAGAGAGGCCGAGTAATTGCGCAAGCTCGGTACGTGTACTTAGGTAATAAAAGGGGGAAAACCGACATGCGCATTTTGGAGCATCCGTCTCCATCGTAGGTGTCTCTCCTTTAACTGACGGGAGACTTTGAAATTCAATATCGGATCTTACAAATGGTTTTCTGTGATAAACTGACCGAAAAAATTCCAAAAGTTTTGCAAACTTGGAAGATGCATCGGAAAAATGTCCCACACAATTGCATAAATTTGCAACCTCTTGCATTGAGTGGAACATGTTTATTGATAAAAAAATGTATTTGTGGTCATTTTTTCGAGCAAAGTAGTCTCGGAATAATTACAAAAGTTTTAAATTTTAGTTACAAATGCTCAGAACATCAATTTTGATGCACTTACAAATTTGCAACCTCGTACGCAATCCGGAACATTATGCAATTTTGAAAATCGATTTTTGGCATTTTTTCGTTCTCACAAAAATTGCAAAAGTTTTGCAAATCGAGCCGATGGTTTCATTTTGAAATTAATATCAGTATTCGAATCTGCAACCTCACACGCGACCCGAAACCTCGTGCGATTTTCAAAAATCGGTTTTTTGGATTTTATCACCCTCAAAAAAATTGCAAAACTTTTGCAAATGGAGCCGATGGTTTCATTTTGGGGTTGATTTCAGTATTCGAATTTGCAACCTCACACGTGGCCGGAACCTCGTGCGATTTCCAAAAATCGACTTTTCGTATTTCATCACCTGATTAATGTCAGTATTGAAATTTGCAACCCCGCATGCGATCCGGAACTTTGAGTGATTTGGAGAAATCTACTGTTTGGATTTTTTCACCATTATGTATTTGCATGTTATCCTCAAAATTTTCAATATTGTATGTAAACTTCCATCAGGGACAGTTTCTGCGTCAACGAGAGCAGTGGCTATCCCATCACTTTTTTTTTTCACTGCATTGAATAAGCAATTCAATTCCACCTCTATCGAGATTTTCGACGTCCTCGTCACATAAATCGGTACCGCAAATGGAACAATTATTAATTATTGCGTCCATCGTGGAAATTTTAAAATGAGGATGATAACGTGAGACGTTCTCGAACCGAAAACGCTGGCCAACTAACCGATACGGCTTACCGATTATACCAGCGATGTCCAACCCCGGAGCAAAGAGCAAAAACCTGTCAACTCGTCAATCCCCTCTCTTACCCACCGTAAGGCCAGCGCGCGGTAGGCGCGTCGCAGTGGTAGGGGATCGGCTCCGCTCGGCTGCATGGCGACCGCAGCCGAACGGGCTCGTATAGTACAGTCAAATACTCCAAAAGTGGACGGTTTCTGAGGGTAATACGCTTTTTTGACCGAAGGTAGGGGACTGGCTACTGAATGATTCCCCGTTGGAGATTTTGATCTGCAACATCAGCGACTTTCGAAAAAGGGGGTTGAAAACGTTAGAATCGTCATATTTCGAAAACTATTGGTTCAATCAAAAAAAGTTTCAGACAAAAATTGTTCTAAATTTAAAAATACGCGAAAAGTTTCATTAAGTCTAACCCCGTATTTTTGCAAATAAGGACGTAGGAACGATTTGAATGTTCAAAGTTGGCGAAAAATCCCGGCACTATAGAAGCACCACTGGCGTAGACAGCGACAGAGCGATGTGCCTGTCGGATACGCCGTTTGCACTCGTTGGCATGGGTGGTACGCTCGCCCGGATTAGTGCGCGGTAGAAGCCGATGGAGTGCGACTGAAAGAAGCGATACCGTCTTCTCTCTCTTTCCAAATAATCTTTCAAGCGGTGTTTACCTATACACTTTTGGAGTATTTGACTGGACTACGTAGGCCTGTTCGAGCGTGACTCGGGCGCCGATGCTCATTCTTCATTATATCACGATTAACCGTACCGAACACGTTTCTCATTCGCTGACGAAAGATTCAATTCATTGAATTGAAAATTAATTTCTGATGTTATTCCCATCCTTCAACGTTTAATGTTTAATGGTAATGCTCTGTTTTCTAATAATTTGTTACGAATCATTAGAAATGCTGAAAATCAGTACACACGTTGATTCTCCCAAATTCAATTCCGGATGGGAGCTAAAATATTTATTCATTTTGAATAACAAAAATTTTTTAGAATGCGCCATTTGTGGACAAGTGATGACCAACATCAGAAAATTCAATATTTCTCGGCATTATGAAAAATATCACAAAGAAAAATAGGAAAATCATTCGCAAGAGGAAAAATTGAAGTTAATTGAAAATTATCAGAATAAAAACAATAGACCTTCTACTTCTGGATGTTCTTCTCTAATACCTTCCGAATGTTCCTCCGTGAATCCTGAAATCTTATAGTATAAGAAGCTGAGAGACATTGACGAGCACCAATTTTGACAGCAGACTCACAAGGAAGATTTTCAGGATTCACGGAGGAACGTTCGGGGGGGTGTTAGAGAAGAATATCCAGAAGTAGAAGGTCTATTGATTTCAATCTGATAATTTTTAATTAACTTCAATTTTTCCTCCTGCGAATTCATATTTTCGTATTCTGCGATTTTCATATTTTTCTTTGTGATATTTTTCATAATGCCGAGAAATATTGAATTTTCTGATGATGGTCATCACTAGTCCACAAATGGCGCATTCTGAAAAATTTTCGTTATTCAAAATAAATAAATATTTCAGCTCCCATTCGGAATTGAATTTGGGAGAATCAACGTGTGTACTGATTTTCGGCATTTCTAATGATTCGTAACAAATTATTAGAAAACAGAGCATTACCATTAAACATTAAACCTTGAAGGATGGGAATAAGATCAGAACTTGATTTTCAATTCAATGAATTGAATCTTTCGTCAGCGAATGAGAGACGTGTTCGGTACGGTGAATCGTGATACGATGCAGAATAGGGATCTGCGCACACGTCAAGCTCAAACAGGTCTACGAGCCCGTTCGGCTACGTTCGCCATGCACGGAGCGGAGCCGACCTCCGACCACTGCGACGCGTGGTAGTTTAAGAAATAAAATTATCGGGAAAGGCGAGGGAACTCACGTTAATCAAGCACCCCGCAAAACTAATAAATAAATTGTGAACTTGTGTTCAAATCCTACGCGCCATAAGCGAGTTAATGCGCTCACCGTAGTCGCCTGTGCTGGCCTGCGCGCATCTAGGCGGAGTCGAGCGGCAACGACGCAACGAGGAGAGGAGAAGTGGACGGAGAAAGGGAAGAAAAGCAAGTTAGGAGACGCGCGGCGAATCGTGGTTGGACATCCCTGGATTATACTTACCGATACCGAGGCCCCGGGGTCGTGCGCGCTATATAGACCGTTTGAGAGACGGAAAGAATGTATTTTTATTTTTATGATTGAAATATTTTCCGCATCTCGGATTTGGCTGCAAATTGGAATACAGTAGACTCTTCGTATAAGATACTACAAGGGACCGGAGGGAAATACAATTCCGAGAATTGCCGTTCCCCCACTCAGCGAAACATTTTTCCGATGCATCTTTCGAGCTTGCAGAACTTTTGGGATTTTTTCTTTAAGTTTATTAGAAAAAAACATTAATTTTTAAGAAAAGAAATGTTCCGTACCTTCAAATTGGTTGCAAATCTGATACGTGATATGGAATAACACATTAAACACTACTCCAAGTTTACAAAACTTTTGGAATTTTTTTCGCAACAATATAATAATATTTCATTTATTGCAATTTTAACAATGTTTCGGACTTCGGCCAAGGTTTCAAAATTTTATAGTTTGTTTTTATGCTCTTCCTGACCTTACATGTCATTTTCAAAACTTTTGGAATTATTGTGAATTAATTTTCCTGACTGACTGGGTTATATATACTATATCGAGTGACACTCTCAAGCTCGAATCGAATCGTTTGACCCTTTCGCGGCGGAGCGCTCAAAAATGAATTACGCTCTAGGCAGCCGTCAGGTCGGCTGCCTAGAGCGTCCGCCTGTGCCAGGGAGACTAGAGGAAAGGAGACCGAACTATGGGCAGGGATTAGTGGAGAGATCGCCAGTGCCGTGAAGTTGTCTTGGCTCCGACTTTTTCCGATTCGTAGTGGGAACCGCCGAGCCGAACGTTCAACGACGACCAACAGAATATACCGGGTATCACGCTCAAGCTTGAGCCTCAACGCGAGTCCAGAGCCCGGTGGAGCCCAGCGGCCAGCGTCGATCTACGGCCCGATGTACGCGGGGAGCGGGCGGAACGAAACGCATGGTTGTGTGGCGTATATGGCGTGCATGACGAGCGGGAACGCCCGAGTGTAGATGAGCCATTTCGATTTACTCAACAAAAATAAAACGAAACGCTTCAACGGCCGTCGGGCCGGGCAGCGCGCGCGCGTGTCTCTATGTGCATGTGTATGCGTGTCTGTGCGTACGTATGGGTCTGTGTGTGTGCGAATGGATGAATCGACCATCCAAAATTCAAAGGCATAACTCGACAACGGTGTAAGCTACAGCCCCAAGTTTTGCACACATTCTGTGCCTTATGCATATGTAATTTTTGCAATAGTCGGAATTTTTTAGCTAAATCCACCAAGAAATCTGGGTTTTATGATATTTTTAATTTTCCGACAAATCAACTTTGTCACTGTAACTAGCGATAAATTCAACGAATCGAACATCGATCGAATTGAATTGAATTCGCCACATGTATAAAATATCAATGAGCCTCCAATAATTTAATGGGGGGGGGGGGGGGGGGGTAAAAAAATTCTGTACAATACTTTGTTTTAATATTGATAACCGATACCCAACATTTTTTTTGTGAAAAATATGGATTATCAATCGACGGATAAATGTTATCCTCAAATAATGAATAAAAATTAGTTCTCGATAAAAAAATGTATTGTTTCAAAATAATAAAAACAATTTCCCTTCATTTTTGTTTGCAATAATCAACATTTTCCGTCAGAAACATATGGATTATTGACAAGAACAAAAATTTCATTCTCGAAAAATTAATTTAACAAAAATTGACCCTCCCATTGACTTTTAGCGAAAGCGACAATTTCAATCATTCGGATCACAATGAAAAAAAATTGCATCCATTTGGAATGCTGGAATGCTGTCTCTGATACATTTTTATTACAATTCTCCCACAATTACACACCAACGTACTCAATTTGGCTGACTGTTTAGCCGAGTGCACTGATCTGTACGGAATACCACAAATTGTGATAGTTGTATAAGCTTACAACAGATTACGCGAAAAGCGTACAAAATAATAATGACTATGTATTAGGGTAGTTCTTAATTAGGTGATGTCGGAATTTCTTTGGTATGACCCTTTAAAAGTAATCGACATAAATTGAAAAAAGATTGGTCGCAATCGGGAATTTGTCCGATAAGTCTAACTCAGGGCGACAAGCAATCGAATTTTACAGGGGAAAATGCATGCATTTGGAACTTTGTTGGGGACGTTTTTTATTACTTTAAAACTATACATGATACAAAAATGTTCACTAACAATTTCATAGGAAATTTGATGTTCTACAAAAAAGGTCTCTTGTAAAATTTCCGTACATCTAATGTTCATTACATAAAAATGGCTTCTCATGGTTAGCTGAAAAAAGCTATTTTTTTGTGAATTACGTAATAAACATTAGATTCACGGAAATTTCACTGGCGACCTTTTTTGTAGAGCATTTAATTTCCTACAAAACTGTCACATGAAATATTCTTATCATGTATAGTTTTTTTTGCTTTTTCAAGCCAGCCATGAAAAGCCATTTTTTTTGCAAATTACGTAATAAATATTAGATTCACGAAAATTTTAGAATGGACCTTTTTCGTAGAGCATCAAATGTCTTACAAAACCATCACAGGACATTTTTTTATCATGTATATTTTTGAAGTAATAAAAAATTTCCCCATCGAAATGCCAAATGCATGCATTTTCCCCTATAAAATTCGATTGATTGTCGCTCTGACTTAGGCATATCGGACAAATTTTCTATTGCGACCAATTTTTTTTCTATTTATGTCGATTACTTTTGAAGGGTGATACCAAAGAAATTCCGACATTACCCAATTAAAACTACCCTACAATATATTTACTATGTATACTAGGGTGGCTTGAAAAAAAAAGTTTTTTTCTGATTTCAATGAAAATACATTCACTGCAAAGTATCTTGCATCCGGAGAATGCACCCCAAAGATGATGTCGATCGGACCATTTTTAGAAGTCGCGCAAGATTTTTCATGTTTTTCCATTTGATTAGCATGGGGAGAATGTAAAGTTTCCATTAAAAAAATCGTAGCTCCGCGAATTTAATAGCTACGTTGATCCCGTAAGTTTCATTTGAAAGCTTTTTAAAAACCGCTTAAAATGGCATGCAGATCTTTGGGATCCGATTGCAATTTCCGTCGACAATTCCTTACTAAAAAACAAAATCATCGACGGAAGTTGCAATCGTACGATTTTCGTATTCTTTCGTTGCACGATTTTCGAATTTATTTGTTGCGAACATAAAAAATCAACGAAGTGCAGCATAAAAAAACCTCCAGGACAGCCCGGGAACGATTTCGTCAATAGAATTAGATTGACACGCCATTAAAAAACCTTTGACAAAAGTCAAGTACGTTTCATTATTCTCTGACCAAAAGATTACTACGAGAGCTGCCGCTTGAACAAGCCTCCGACCCGCGTCGGGAACAATTTTCGTACTTACATGTCGCAAATATAAAAAATCAATGAAGTGCAGCTTAAAAAAACCTCCGGGAAAGCTCAGGTACGACTTCATCGATGAAATTAGATTGACTCGCCATTGAAAAATCTCTGACAAAAGTCAGGTACGTTTCATTATTTTTCGGCAACGAGAAAATTACGAGAGTCGCCGCTAAGCCAACAGAATTCACAATGTCAACACGTCGCATCACGCACGTCACGCCGCCCATGCCGTGCACGGTACATTACGAGCCATATCCACTACTAACCATGGGCACAACTAACCATGGATACTACTAACCATAGGAACTGCTAACTATGGGCTCAACTATCCATGGGCACTACTATCCATAGACACCACTAATCATAGGTCCGCTAGTTAATGTTGACATTGATTCTATGTGTTAGTGATTGATAGGAAAATATAAAAACTGCTACAAAATCTTAACTTGGGCATAATTGTAGCATTCCTTCGAGGAAAACATTGCATTCAAAATAGGTTTACTTTTTAATTTACTTCCTTAATTTTATTTATTAACTTTCTTTAATTTTACTTGGTACCGAAAACAACGAAATTCGCCCCAGGTGGAGGAGTTTAATCCGCTTGCATTCCGACGTCAACCCAGACTTGCACCCGTCAACCACACAGCGCTTAGGCATTTTTTTTGTAACCGATAAGTTCTGTAAAATAAATAAATAACTTGCAATCACATAAAAAATAATATGGGGAGGCAGAGGATAGAATAGAATGGGTAATATCTCAAATCACTATGTCGAATGGGTCTATCTTCAAATATCTACTTCTATTATATTCAGGAAACTTAACCTCAAATTAAGATTCATTTTTAAACTCACTTTTTCAATAATATTATCTAAGGATTCTATTGAAACACAGAATGTCGATAATATCGATTTTGAAAATTTAATTAATCAATAGATATCACAATACATCATTTAAAAAATGACGACAGACGATTTATCTGTCAAAACAGTCCTCGCCGGTTTCAGTATGCTTTCGCAATGAGAAGCAATTCCATATCGTATCACGTGATACATGAACAGGGAATGGCCGGCGCCAGTGCTGCTCCAAGCTGCTCTGTAACTACGCAGTCCCCCCGATTTTCGTACGTAATTTTGAAGTAAAATCTGGGCAAGTTCGGTCTCCTTTCCTCTAGTCTCCCTGGCCTGAGCGCCTATAGGTGCTGTTCGCTCAGAGTGAGCGTCTATAGCTGAGCGCCTAAAGGCGCTGGTCGCCGCGACAGCGTTGAGCGCATTACTAACAACCGGGGCCTTCACATCAAATGTCATACGCGGTCCAGCTTTCGTGCACCAGCCTTTGATCCATAATAAATCCAACGCATGCTGCAAATAAATTAAAAATCGTCGAATGACTCAAGTCATTTCTAAAATAATTTTTAAAAAATTAGATTTTACGGAAAATGAAATTTTTTGAGAATTTTTGTGTTTCTAACAAGGAGACACTACGCCATGGGCATTTTCGTAATTTTTCATACTTATTGTACTGAAAGGTCAGCCCTCGAATAACAATTCCCTAAAGCCGCTGGGCCAGATAGCCAGAAAGTTACGAGAAAATCAACTTTGAAATATTCCGAGCAGCTTATGAGGACTAATAGACCAGTCATTCTAGACATTGAAAATGAAAAATTTAACAATTATTCCAAAAGTTTTGAAACTTGGGTGAACTAATTGGTATACCGAGAAAACATTGAATCTTAATTTGCAACCTTCTCCAAAGTCCGGAACAGTGTTAAAATTGCAAATAAATCAAACTTTTCTGTATTTTACTACCAGATTTGCAACCAATTTTAAGGGGCGAAACATTTCTCTAAATTACAAATTAATGTTTTTCTGTAATCAACTGACCGAAAAAATGTTAAAAGTTCTGCAAACTCGGAAGATGCATCGGAAAAATGTCCCACACAATTGTATAAACTTGCAACCTTTTGCGTTGAGTGGAACATGTTTATTTATAAACAAATGTATTTGTGGTCATTTTTTCGAGCAAATTAGTCTCGGAATAATTACAAAAGTTTTTAATGTTGGTTGCAAATGCTCAGAACATCAACTGTGATGCATTTACAAATTTGCAGCCTCGTACACAATCCGGAACATTATGGAATTTTGAAAATCGATTTTTGGCATTTTTTCGTTCTCATAAAAATTGCAAAACTTTAGCAGATCGAGCCGATGGTTTCATTTTGAAATCGATATCAGTATTGAAATTTGCAACCCCGTATGCGATCCGGAACTTTGAGTGATTTGAAGAAATCTACTGTTCGGATTTTTTCACCATTATGTATTTGCATGTTATCCTCAAAATTTGCAATATTATATGTAAGCTTCCATCAGTGTGTGAAATCAAAAAAGGTAAGTATCTTTTTGATTTCATTTTAAATGAAAAGATGACGTAAAATTGAAGGGCAAAAACCAGGGACATTTTGTTACGTAAAATATCGATGATTCCTTTATATTACTCATAGCTCTTAAATTGCGTTTGGCTCTTTGTTTCTTTACTTTTGTAATTCGCTTTTATTGTATGTATGTATGTTATTAAAGATTTATGTTTGGTTTTTAACAATCTACGAATAGATAAACGATAGGACACGGTAACTGTGGGGTGGTTAATGCAAAAGAAAAACACTCCAGATTAAATCTCCAATAATCGACGAATAGATTTTATTATTTATCGACGATTGTAGCGGATAAACGGAAAGCAAAAATAATAACGTGGTTTGCGCAAAGCGACTTCGAAAAAGTAAGAAGGAGAAACGGAAGAGTACAACCGCATTAGTCAAGGAGAAAACTAGTAACGCGAATCGTGTATTGACTTCAGTGGTCGCTCTATCCGCAGCGCTCTGAAACGCTCAAAAGGCGCCAAGATTCAAAAACTCTTAACACTCCCTCTCGACTTTTGACGTGTTATTAACTAACATTTTTTTTTTTTTTTTTTAAATATATATTTAACGGGTTGTGTCGTTCTGCTTGATCTAACACATCCCATACTTCACTCGAAACATTTCAAACTTCTCCCGAGCTAAAGGTTTTGTTACAGTATCAGCCAATTGCTCGTTCGTGCTTATATATCTAACATCAATTTCCCCTGCTTGCTGCTTCTCACAAGAGAAAAAGAATTGCACTTCTATATGCTTGGTTGCTTTAATTGACTCTGGAGTTTTGACCAGTGTTATCGCTCTCTGATTATCGCAATAAATGATTGTCGCATTCATTTGCACACAGTCTACATCCGACAACAGTCTCCTGAGCCATACCACTTCTTTGCTCACAGCACAGAGTGCGATGAACTCGGCTTCCGTAGTCGATGTTGCCGTTACTGTTTGCTTTTTCGAACCCCAAGCTACAGGACCAGAATTAACAAAACATATCCAACCAGATGTACTTGCTCGTTTGTCAACATCTCCCGCAAAATCGGAGTCACAATACGCTAACATTTTCGTATCATGTGAACCGATACAATAGCTTATACCACAACTAGACGTGCCCCTTAAGTACTTTAACACTCTTTGTACCCCTTTCCAGTGCTCTCCGTTCGGTTTTTCCATAAATCTACTAAGTATTCCTACAATGTAAGCAATGTCTGGTCGTGTACCAATCATTAAGTACATAAGTGATCCAATCGCTTGTCTGTACGGAAAATTGCATTCAATCCTGTCATCATCATCAATCACTTTCGAGAATTTTATTCCCGGATCTGCAGGAATGGAGACTGGATTGCATTTTTCATGATTGAATCTACGTAATACTTGATCTGCATATGAACTTTGGTGAATTCGAAGTTTTCCCTCGTCTCGATTCCTGTCGATCTGAAAACCCACGAAAAATTCGGCTTTTGAGAAAGTTATTTGGAATTCATGGTGCATTTTCAATAGTAGAACATCCATTTCATTCACATTTTCTCCACACATCAAACCATCATCCACATAAATCGCGAGATAAATCTGGCTTTGAGCCTTTACGAATACACACGGATCAGCACTTGATTTTACAAAACCATGTTTTACCAGGTAATCAATGAGCTTTTTGTTCCACCGCCTGGCGGCTTGTTTCAAACCATATAAACCTTTTAACAACAGACACACTTTGTCACTTTGCTTGATCACAGTTGGCTGCTCCATGTAGATTTCGTCTTCGAGGTCACCATGTAGAAATGCGGTTTTAACGTCAAACTGGAGTATTTCCCAATCTCTGGCTGCTGCGATGGATGAAATCGTCCTCACGGAGCTGAACTTGACGACCGGTGCAAACGTCTCACCATAGTCAATTCCTTTCCTTTGCGAGCATCCTCTCGCAACCATCCGAGCTTTGTATTTGTCAATGGAACCATCAGTCTTGAGCTTTCGTTTAAATACCCAACGATTTGTAATTACGTTGGCATTTTGAGGTCGAGGGACAATTACCCAGGTTTGATTATCTTCTAGTGATTTCAGTTCCGCATCGATGGCTTCACGCCATTTTTCAGCATCATCAGCTTCTAACGCTTCTTCGAGAGTTCCTGGTTCTGCGTTGACCATGCAGGTCTCTGCGATCACCATCCTTGCTTGCTCCTGATCATCACCTACGCTTCCCTTTGACCGTTTTCGAGTTTGATTCGGTGACCTTGGGATCGGTAAACGTGGGTTTTTGTATTTAGTTTTTGGTGATTCGCTTCGATAGTCTACATCTTGTTCGAGCTGTGTATTATCCGTCTTAACTGATGGGCTGGGTGCTGAGCTGAAAGATTCGTTTTCTTCTCTTAATTGCTCTGTGATTTGTTGAGGTTGGCTGCTCTCATGGAATATCACATCTCGACGAATCAAGATCTTTCTGCCCTCGGGGTTGAAAACTCGATAAGCCTTATTTCCCTCGCTGTAACCCACCATCATACACTTTGTCGAGTGTTCCTCCCACTTTGTGCGTTGTTCCTTGGGTACATGAACATAACAATCACAACCGAAAACTCTCAGATGCTTGACAGAAGGCTTTTCACCATACCAAACTTCGAAAGGCGTTGTGTTTCCGTCCAGAGTGTCAGAAGCTGTTCTGTTCTTAAGGTACACGGACGTATTTACTGCCTCAGCCCAGAGAAAACGTGGCAGGTTTCGTTCGTGGAGCATCGCCTTTGCTGATTCCAAAATCGTTCGATTTTGACGTTCTATGAAACCATTTTGCTCTGGAGCTCGTGGTGTCGATTTTTCATGCTTGATTCCCTTTGATAATAGGAACTTTCTCACCTTAGCATTGCAGAATTCTAGCCCACAGTCCGTTCTTAGTCTTTTTATTTGGTGCCCATCAGCCTGGACTTCTGCATAGAATTCTTGGAAATACTCGAAAACATCCGTTTTCTCTTTCAAAAAATAAACAAAACAATACCTTGAACAGTCATCTTTTATTAGCAAGAAGTAATTCGCACCCCCAATTGAGGGCTCACTCATCTTACCGCATAGGTCAGCGTGAAAAATCTCACTTGGTAAACTCGACCGCTCACCTCTTTGTTTAAATGGCTGCCTGTGTTGTTTACCGTAAATACATCCTTCACAAAAAGGGTTCTCAGTGCTTGGATTGAACTGTAGATCGTCTACTACTCGTTTTTCACGCATTCGTTTCAACATCTGGTAATTGACATGTCCTAGCCGCTCATGCCAGAGCTTCAGGCTCATTTCTGTCACCACCATAGCTTCATCCATCATTATCGTGTTCACGTTGAGCCTATAGAGATTATTATTCTTCTCACCATCTAGAATAACATAGTCATCTCTCATGAAAACTACTCGTTTACCACCTTCCTCGAAAATTATTCTAATTCCCTTCTCCGTCGATTGTCTAATCGAAATCAGATTCTTTTCGATTCTTGGAACATACAACACATTTTTCATAGTATGAATAACACGTTCCCCACTTGCATCTGTCACTGAAATGTCAATATCACCTTTCCCTCTGACGTCAATGCGTGTACCTTCACCTACTGTAACACTGTGTACGCCAGCTGGGCACGGGGTAAAATTTTTAAACCATTGTCTGACGAAAGACATGTGCTGCGTTGCGCCTGAATCAGCGTACCAGCAATTTTCATTTTTGCTTACACTCACTGACTCAACTGTATCAACAATAAGTAACTCACTCTTGTCGGATCTTGGTTGTCCACTGGTTTTCGTCGTCGTTTCTGCCACAAGAGATTTGCCTTGAGCATTCCTCTGCTCTCGCTGTTTCTTGTAACAATCACGTGCCCAATGTCCCGGAACTTTACAGTAGTTACATTTTCCTGGTTTTCGTGTCTGTGTGAGTCCTTTAATTTGACCCTCACCCTGTGAATTAAAAATTTTCTTTCTATTGCTGTTTTTCTTACCGTTCCACCGAGCACTCAGGGCTTCTGACGTTTGTTGACCATCTTCTGACCTTCGGTTTAATAGACTTTCTCCATTGATAAGATGTCCGGTGAGTCTTTCGACTGTTTGTTCTTCTCTAGGTACAACCAACCATGCCGCTCTTATGTTGTCGTATTTATGTGGTAGGCTACCCAAAATTTTTGCGATAATTACTGGTTCTTTTTGTTCAAGATCCATTTCACTCAGCCTTTGTGTCAATGAAGTCAACCTCGTTATGAAATCCATGATCTTTTCATCGATCTCCATCTTTGCATTTATAAAACGATCGAGTAAAACTTGCACTGATTGATCACTCTTTTCAGCGTGCACTGTTTTCAACCTCGACCACATTTGTGCTGCCGTTGTGCATTTGGTCATGTACTTCAGCTGTTCGATCTCCAAGCCACGCATCAAGAAAGCCTTTGCTGCTTTATCCTTTTTGTCCCAACTTTCTGCGTTAATTGCTGGTCTCGGAATTGTGCCAAGAATGTAGGGCTCCAAGTCATTCTCACCCATATAAATTTCCATTTGCATTTTCCATAATTGGTAATTCTGTCCATTAAACTTGTGTATTTGATACGTTCTCGATTCTGCCATATTTGCTGTCACTTCACGATCGTTGAACACTACACTGTGCCAATACTCAGCCACTCGAACTTCAGTTGCAATTATGACTTGTCGCTCAGTCTCGTATTCTGCACTGATTAAGTCTTCAAGAGCTTGAGTGTGTTCACGTTCATCTGAACTCGAGGTATCGAAACATCAATATTCACAATAGGAATATTTTTACGATCGGACATTCGTCACACACGAGGAACGGAAAAAAAAACTGTTCTTCAGCAACACGCGGTGGCATGCGGTCCTGGGCCCATAACCTATTAAAGATTTATGTTTGGTTTTTAACAATCTACGAATAGATAAACGATAGGACACGGTAACTGTGGGGTGGTTAATGCAAAAGAAAAACACTCCAGATTAAATCTCCAATAATCGACGAATAGATTTTATTATTTATCGACGATTATAGCGGACAAACGGAAAGCAAAAATAATAACGTGGTTTGCGCAAAGCGACTTCGAAAAAGTAAGAAGGAGAAACGGAAGAGTACAACCGCATTAGTCAAGGAGAAAACTAGTAACGCGAATCGTGTATTGACTTCAGTGGTCGCTCTATCGGCAGCGCTCTGAAACGCTCAAAAGGCGCCAAGATTAAAAAACTCTTAACATATGTTTTTAGCACGACAAATGTAAGTGTAACTCTAGCTTATATCCCAGTAAACTTTTTTAATTAGATATTGTTATGAATAAGTAATTCACTATTCTTTGAGACACACGATATTAGTTAGGTTGACAATAGATGAACGTACAGACGATCGACACGACATCGATCGTCGTAACGTGACTTTACAAGCGAGCATACGTGTGACATTACGCTCGAGATATTTAGGTAATGTTGTAATTAATAATATCCGCCGCAAAACCAAATACGCGTCTTATTCATTCGCACGAAGATCTCCGCTTGTTATATCTTCGTCGCAAACAAAACAAAAGCGGTAAAACTTTGCGCATTTTTTATGTACAGTGACAGTTTTTGCGCCAACGAGAGCAGTGGCTATCCCATCACTTTTTTTTTCACTGCATTAAATACGCAATTCAATTCCACCTCTATCGAGATTTTCGACGTCCCCGTTACATAAATTGGTACCGCAAATGGAACAATTAATAATTATTGCGTCCATCGTGAAAATTTTCAAAATGAGGATGATAACGCGAGACGATCCCGAACCAAAAACGCTGGCCAACTAACCGATACGGCTTACCGATTATGCTTACCGATACCGAGACCCCGAGGTCGTGCGCGCTATATAGACCGTTTGAGAGACGGAAATAATATATTTATATTTTAATGATTAAAATATTTTCCGCATCTTGGGTTTGGCGGCAAATTAGAATACCTATATTAATCAGTAAACTATGCCATCGGCTCGAATTGCAAAACTTTTGCAATTTTTTTGCGAACGAAAAAATGAAAGAATTTGATTTTCAAAATTGCATAATGTTCCGGATTGTGTACGAGGTTGCAAATTTGTAAATGCATCACAATAGATGTTCTGAGAATTGGCAACCAAAATTGACAACTTTTGTAATTATTCCGAGACTACTTTGTCGAAAAAATGACCACAAATAAATTTTTTTATAATTAAACATGTTCCGCTCAATGCAAAAGGTTGCAAATTTATGCAATCGTGATAACACATTAAACACTACTCCAAGTTTACAAAGCTTTTGGAATTTTCTTCGCAACAATATAATAATATTTCATTTATTGCAATTTTAACAATGTTCCGGACTTCGGCCAAGGTTGCAAAATGTTATAGTTCGTTTTTATGCTCTTCCTGACCTTACATGAAATTTTAAAAACTTTTAGAATTATTGTGAATTGATTGTCCTGACTGACTGGCTTATAACGAAAAAGCATTGTCCAACCGGCCGAGTAGTCTAGCGGGTAGCGAGAAAGACTAGTTATCAGAAGGTCCCCGGTTCGATCCTTACCGCGAGTAAGTTTTTTTCCCCCATTCGTTTTACTTTTCTCTGATGCGCGTAAAATTTACGTGTAAAATCGTTCGAATTTATATTCGTTGATAAAAAATATTTATTATAAATTTTATTTCGGTAGAAAAATGAACTTCGGGTAGGGTATTATGGATGTGTTCTTTATTCTCTGAGAAATAATGAGTATAACGCGAGAACAATATTATGACAGATCGCAATTTGTTACTCTGCAGTTGGGCTTTCGCAAGAGCCCGGGTGATATTCGTCGTAGAAGCAAGAGAAACAGAAGGTTAAACGACGCCTTGCATACTGCACGAAAGACGCATCATTGCAGGAGCATTTTTTTCAAAACATCGGTAGGAAAACACATCTTGTTCCCGTTCAAAAAATGTCCCTTCCATCACACCGTTTCGAAGCAAACTATGCGTATCGTATCGTGTTACCAAAAATTGGGGAAGACAGCTGGTGATGTACGATGGATTGTATTCTGAACTATATCTGGCACGATGGCTCGTTGAGAAGGGGAAAAAAAAAAAAGTTTATACATTCCAAAAAAACCCTTCGAACAATGTAAGCTAAAAGGTAAACTTATGAATCTAACAACGATTTAGAACTAACAACAACTCAAAGCTAGAGATATTTACAATTTATATACACAAGAATACGAATTCTCAATGACTAGGTTGGATAACAGAAAAGAAATATTTCTAAACCTATAATAATGTTGTGCTCCTCGCTCTTAAACTATGTTATAATCAAAAACTAAGTTACCTACGCGCTAGTAGGGCATGGCGTTATTTACGCAGTTGTAGCTCCGCCATATGAGCTGCATTGTTGTCAAGCCACCAATATTTTTCGAACTTAAGGCGGCTAAAATTGTTCCTGTCGATTTTTGATATGTCGGTCGCAAAGCTAAAAAGGTTTCTGTTTATTTCAAAATCACGCCGTTTTTCATCGCGATTCGCTTATCGGCACGGTTGCGCTTCCAATGGTATAATATTGGGATGTTTTGTGCGTTCTGACCCATATAGCATTTTGACATACATCCAATGTCCAATGTATATACTTGTGAGGATATTGGATATCCAATGGATATACCAATAAGCTCCATGTCATATCTAATGTATATCCATTGTATCAGCAAAGGAGACACTTTTTTACGTACATTGCATATACATTGCATATACATCGCGTACATGCAAAGTATATTCAATGGATATCCCATCCCACGTAGGGTGGCCAGATTATATATTAATTATAAAAAAGTAATTTATTATAGAGTATACATTTTTACACGAAGTGAAATTAATGAAATTGATTGACATTAAACAAAAAATAGTCGTACAAGAATTCGGTACATTCTTTGTAGAATCGCCGTTACGGGGTTCGAACTCACGACCTACGGAACTTGCCTACCTACCTAACCTATCTATCTACCTCGCTACCCACTCGGCTATTCTGACATTCGTGGATTCGATGAATTTTGATCCATAATACGTTCATCTAAGATGGCAGTCACAAGAATTTTATCATTCAGTCGTCGGAACAGGCAAGTCGTGTTCTGGATATGTATATATAGGGCAAAATTTCGGAATTCACCGAACTGAAACCCTCCTATCCCCCGATGTGAACGATGATTTTTTTTTAGTATCCTTTAGATCTTACGACCTCACTAATTTTTTTTAGATTTTTTAGACCCCTCCTTCCCCCCCCCCCCCCCCATATTATTTTTATCAAGAGGTAACTGCTATTTGTCCCCTTTTTATTTGGATGACATTTTTCTCCCGGATACTCTATTGAAACTGAAGCATGTAAGTCGTATGGATATCCATAGGATATACGGAATATACTTTCACATTATGGATCGACAATGGATATACATAGAACATCTAGTGCTGTATGTCCACATGAGAGTATTTTCCGTATGTCCATACAATGTGCTTTAAACGTTCGTGCATGGACATTAGGGCGGCTTGAAAAAAAAACTTTTCCGATTGCAACTTCCGTCGATAATTTCTTACGAAACCACAAAATTATTGATGAAAGTTGTAATGGGATCCCAAAGGTCCGCACGCCATTTTAAGTGGTTTTTCAAGAGCTCAAATGGGACTAACGGGATCAATGTACCTATAAAATTGGCGGAGCTACGATTTTTTGAATGGAAACTTTACGCCCTTCCCATGTTAATCAAATGGGAAAACTAGACAAATCTCGCACGACCCCTAAAAATGGTCCAATCGGGCTCATTTTTGGACACGATTCTCTTGATGGAAGATACTTTGGCGTGAATGTATTTTGATTTAAAGAATAAAAAAAGTTTTTTTTTCAAGCCGCCCTAATGTACATACATGCATGTAAGTCGTATGGATATCCATAGGATATACAGGATATCTTTTTCACATTATGGATATCCAATGGATATACATGGAACATTTGGTGCTATATGGGGAATGAGTCCCATTTTGTCACACTAGGTGAAGGCTTGTGGCGTCGGGTAGCCTTTGTCAATTTGTCTTATGGAGTGAGCTTCGTTTTGATTTGAAATACTATCGATTATTCTGTTGTTGGTTTTATGGAGGTTGCTGAAATAGTTCCGGGTTAGATTTATGATGTAACAGTCGATGCGGGGTATTTTTGCACGTGAATATAATATTTTGTTAGATACGAAGTGCTGGTACTCCGAGTGGTGCGACCTGTATATTTTTAGGCACGCCCTGAGGCATTTGCGCTCAAATATTCTTAATTTTTCGATGGTGGTGTGATTTTAATTCCACCAAATAAGAGCTGCATAAGTTATAATAGGCCTGATTAAAAGTAAATAAAGGATTGTTTTTGTACGGCTGGTTATGTTATTGTTGTGGAAAATGCGGCTATTGGCTTGGAAGGCGGCGCGGGCTTTGGCTAGCTGGGTCTCGATGTGAACGTTGCCTCTCAAAAGTTGATCGATGTAGACTCCAAGATATTTAACAGTTTTTTTGTGAGGGATTGTTTCTAGTATGTCGGTTCCTGGTTTGGTGAGTTTGATTTCAAAGTCTTTGCTGCCTTTTTTGTGTGTCCTGGATAATGCTCTTAGGCATTTACGGAATAGAATGGTTCCGCATTTTTCCGGATTAAGCCGGAGATTCCAGGCTAAGAGGTATTTATTTATTTTATTGACGGTGTCTTTTAGTTCGGTTTGTATCATAGAAGTTCGATTTCCGTGATTGTAAATAATTAGGTCATCAGCGGAGGCGATGGCCGCGGTTTTACTTGTGCCGTTAATATCGCAAAGTCGCAGTATCTCGCATAGGTAGATGTTAAATAATATCGGGGAGTTCACGGTGCCTTGCTGCAATCCTTCGGTGATTTTAAATGTTTCAGAAGAAATGTTATCCCCGTCCCATGTGACGAATGTTTTGTTTGCTATCATATCCCATATGAGGTGAATTAACCAGGTTGGAAAGCCTTTTTTTTCAGTCTATACAGCAGGTCGTTAAGCCAGACCGAGTCAAAGGCTTTTTCGAGATCGAGGAGGGCGGCTCCTACTAAGTTGCTGTTGATAACTTGGGAATTAATATCGGAGAGCAGCTTATGGCAGGCGTGTAGTGTCGAGTGATGATCATTGAATCCAAATTGCTCGTTTGGTAATGGTATTGTTTTCGTTACAGAAAAGTGAGATTTGGGTATTGATAAGCGATTCGAAGACTTTGCTAATGCTAGGGGTGAGGCTAATGGGTCGGTAGCTAGCGGGGTCTGACGGATCTTTATTTTTTTTATATATAGGTAATACTTTAGCCTTCTTCCAGGCAGTGGGAAAAAAACTATTGTTTATGGCGTTGTTAAAGAGAATTAAGTATGTTTTTATGATATGGGGAGGTCTGTGTTTAAAGATGATGGGCGGGATTTCGTCGAGTCCGGAAGATGTTTTATTTGGTAGGTTAGCGAATATTTTTTTAATTGTTGAGAAGTTGCATAGCGTGTTTTGTAGTTCTGGGAGGGGTGAATCAGATTTGTTAAGAGCAGTAAATTGTGTGTAGCATTCGTTGTTTTGCTTGCGGTTGAGGTGTTCATTTTTTATTTGTTCAGCTATTATTCTATCTACGATGTTTTTTAATCTCGAACCCGTGTTTGTGTATCTGGGGGAATTTATGGCCTCGTAGTGGGCTCCGATGATGTTAAGGATGTCTTGTGGTGTACAAAAAGTGTAATGCTCGCCGGTATGTTGTGCGTTAGTTAGGTTACAATTGCTTCGTGTGAGTAATGTTTGGTTTGTTTGGTTTATTTGTATAGATTCGATTTTTGTTGATTGTTTGGGCCTGAAAAGCCTATTAATGTTGAGGAAAAATGCTTCAGTTTTTCGGTGGTCGATTTTTCGTAATTGTGTGATCCAGTATTTTTCCGTGTTTAGTTTTAGTTCGTGCTGTATTAATTTTTGTATACGTTTTAATAATATTTTAGCCGTTATAGTGATGTGAGCTCTTGCGTGTGGGTCGGTCTGGTGTTGTCTGTGAAGTATGGAGACTAGGTTTTTTTTTGCGTTTTGTAGTTTGGTAATTTTTTTGTTGACGTATTTAAGGAGGTTGTCCTGGACGATGATTTTAGGGACCGTTGAATGGATTGTATTATGTATAATGGTGTTGATTGCTTTTAGATAATAATCGATTTCAGGGCTTGAAAGGTTTCTGTCGGTAGGGATGTGAAGGTGGAAATTGTTGGTGATAGTGTCTGAGAATGTGTTCCAGTTCGTGCCTTCGTAGTTTAATTTGTGCTTTGTGTCGGCTGAGGGTATGTAAGAGATAGCATCGAGACAGAATGAGATTGATATTGCACAGTGATCGCTATCGTAGGGTAAGGTATGTGATTTGTTGTGAGTGGTGTTGATGGTGTTTAGCCTTGCGTCGGCAAGGCAGATATCGAGGTATGAATTCGATCGTTTGAAGGTGGGTGAAGACGGTGTGATGATGTTGAGCTTATGTTTTTGTTCTGATGCTAATTGCCATTGACCCATGTAGCGGCCCCGTTGATTATTATTATGGTCACCCCAGGCAGTACGACGAGCATTTAAATCGCCAGCCAGGATGTAATAGGCGTTCTGCGAGTCGAGCTTTAGTTTATCGAAGAGACCTTCGAGTTCATTAACAAAGATTCGCCTAGTGCTATTCGTGGCGTATGCGCTTATGATATAAAGTTTTTTGTCGTTAGTGGTTCGGATTTTTATTATTGTATATTCTAAAAGGGTGTTTTGTTTGGAAGTAACGTAGTAAACTGTTTCGTACGAAATATTTTTTTAAATAATTATTGCTGTTCCGCCTCCGAGAGACGCATTGGGGCGGTCGGTTCTTATGATGTTGTGAGATTTCATGGTTATGCGGTGTCTGGGGTTGAGTTTGGTTTCGGAAATTAGAACTATGTCGTGATTATATGTTTTTAGGAATTGCGAAAGCTCAAGTCTACGGGCGTAAGTTACGATGGAATTTACATTTATTGCTGCTATGTATAATTTGGTGATCGGTATGATCGTGTTACTCATTTTCGTGGAAGAGACTGTTTAAAATGAATTCAATTTTACCGGTGTTGGCGGCGATTTGTTCGGCTAACGTTTTAAATTGTTCGGTTACTATAGCAGCGATGTCGCGACGAAGGTCTTGTAGCGAGTCCGGTGGATGGGTGGGGGTACGATGGTCGGTGATGTTGTGGTTGGCAGTAGTCGTCTGCGGCATGGTGGGTGGTACGGATGGTAGCGATTGGCGTGATGATCTGGCTGCTTCAGCGAACGAGATGTTAGGATTGATGGTTCTGCTTATGTGTTTCATTTTATTGTGAATCATGGATTTTTTCAGATGAGAGGCTTCTTTTTTTTACTGATGATGAATTTAATGTATGGGCAGCCTTGGTAAGATGCTGGATGCCCTGTTTGGCCGCAGTTGGCGCATTTTAGCTCGGCGCGGTTGGCTTCTTGTGGTATTTTACACTGGCCTATTTCGTGTGTTTCAGCGCATTTGACGCACCGGGCTTGCAGGTGGCAGTTTCTACTGGCATTGCTCGGTACCCGCTGGGCTACTCGGCCGGTTGGAAAATGCATTTTCGTTAGTCCTCATAAGCTGCTCGGAATATTTCAAAGTCGATTTTCTCGTAAACTTCTGGCTTTCTGGCCCAACGATTTTAGGGAATTGTTATTCTAGGGCTGACCTTCCAGTACGATAAGTATCGAAAATTACAAAAATACCGATGGCGTAGTGTCTTCTTGTAAAATGGAATCTTCTTTGTGAGGCAAAAAAATTCTACATAGATAAGGGTGCGTGCTGTTTAAATATACATGGTTGCTCAACTTTTTATTGAAGCTTCCCGATTATCTTTTTTTCCTTCCGTTTGGCCGTTTCTTTCCGCATAATTATTAATACACCCGGCAATCGAGGTGGATACAAAGCAGCTGATCTTCATCAAACGATGGCGTAATAATAAAGACGATGAGAGAACATTTTATTTCGTTTTCGTCTTTCTTGAGTCGACGCTTTCCCGCTTCATATCGAAAAAGGGAACTACGGCTGCTACGGCGCACCTTACAGAGAAATGACTAAAAGTAGGGATACGGTGTGTAATATACGTACAGTGACTAATTTTCGTAAGCATTATCTTCGTTAAAGGAGTTTTATTTCAAAAATGAATTAAAGCTAACATTGTTTGACATAAATGTTGAGCTCTATTTATCTACATCTAATTTTCCATTCAAGACGTAAATTTTGTTTATAGTTTAGGTGAGCCCTAACCGATTGAGTGCCTATCAAATCACCATAAAAATGCCTAAGGCATTTTGGTAGGCACTTCTGTTCAAAACGTACCCGTGAATGCCCATTAGACTGTGTCAAAAAAACAATTTATTTTTTTTTCTTGGATTGCACGGTCGTTATAGCTAGTGCTTGGCCTAAAAAAAATTCTCGTGAAGAGCACACTCGAAAATGTTTTTTTTGCCCGTCGCAAAGGGGGGTCCCCTTTCCCCTTTAAATAACATAAGAAAAATACATTTCTCGCTTCTTTTATTCCCTGGGCCCATAAAAACCACTGGAACTGAGTCCGCCACATACCATTCTCTAGGGAATTGAATTTCCTTAAAAAAGTATTCGAGCCTTAAGTCAAAAAATTTAATATCTCTAAGACATACAGGCATTTGAAACCGATTTTCGACAAAAATTCGTCTTCAAACGAGTTTCACAGCCAAACTCTTCGTTCTACGCGAAAAATGTGTCGGTACCTTTTAGAGACAATTGAATTCTCTACAAAAAAGGTATTCAGTGAAAATAGCCTTAATCCAACAATTTACAATTCACAGCTCCTGGAAGTTTATTATATGAGGAAAAAAAATTATTTTTCACCTATTCGGTCATAATTATTGATTATTAAAATTTAGACATCATAGAATTGACACAGAAAATCATTACTTTGAATGAATAGCACCTTTCATTAATGAAAATATATTTCCACTTTTCGATACAAGAGTTGTTGTAGGAATTCTAGAACTTTCATAGAACAAATAATATTTTACATGAAAAAACAACGTGTAAGTCGTTGAGGAACAATACTGACGTCACATCATCCATGCCCGACATTTGCGGCGGTAGCGGGTAGAAAAGAATTTTCTCGTCCCGTCGCACATGCGTGAAAAGGCGCGTTTTCAAGAGGGGTCGGACAAAAAAAATGTTGCGATAACTGCTCGGCGATGTTGGATAGATGGTAATTTTGAACGTTGGCGCGGAAACAGAGCGGAGTCTTAAAAACTCACCCGATTGGCCGAACGTAGAACGACGCGCTATTGGTTGCGTCAGCAACCGATATTATATTATATTATTATATTATTGATTTTAATAATCAATAATTATGACCGAATAGGTGAAAAAAATTTTTTTCCCCTCATATAATAAACTTCCAAGAGCTGTGAATTGTAAATTGTTGGATTAAGGCCATTTTCACTGAATACGTTTTTTGTAGAGAATTCAATTGTCTCTAAAATGTATCGACACATTTTTCGTGTAGAACGAAGAGTTTGGCTGTGAAACTCGTTTGAAGACGAATGTTTGTCGAAAATCGGTTTCAAATGCCTGTATGTCTTAGAGATATTAAATTTTTTGACTTAAGGCTCGAATACTTTTTGAAGGAAATTCAATTCCCTAGAGAAAGGTATGCGGCGGACTCAGTTCCAGTGGTTTTTATGGGCCCAGGGAATAAAAGAAGCGAGAAATGTATTTTTCCTATGTTATTTAAAGGGGAAAGGGGACCCCCCTTTGCGACGGGCAAAAAAAAAACATTTTCGAGTGTGCTCTTCACGAGAATTTTTTTTAGGCCAAACACTAGCTATAACGACCGTGCAATCCAAGAAAAAAAAATAAATTGTTTTTTTGACACAGTCTAATGCCCATGAATGACTTTCATCCGAAATGCCGAAAAGTGACGGCATTTTTAGGCACTCACCGGCATTTTTAGGCACTCACCGGCATTTTCGGCTCACCGGCGGTTTGTGTGCGCATTTACCTGCAGCTGAAGTGTGAGTTTGAGAGACGGATTAAAAGTATCCTAGGGTTGAGAAAAGTGATATATTTTTCGAGGTTAGCCCAAGCATGGTCGGAAGAAACGACGGGGACGCCGACGAAATCCGACGTTGGAGGGACAACGGTCGGATTAGCCCGATCATCCTAGCCCAAAATTGACAATTTGAAAAAATTAATTAGATCATCCAATTTTTTGACACAGTTAGGTTTTAATGATGGAGTAGAATATGAATGCACGGTTTTAGACCAAATTTGGGACGACGTATCTCTTTAATTTTGGATTTTGCGTTTTGTCGATTTGCAGGCGTATTTTGCATTTCTTGCTGAAAATGGTAAGTACAAAATTTATAGAGAATTAAATTTTCTATCTTTTTCATACAAACAATTTTGTTGTAAAATAATTATTTATTGTAAATAATAAGCAAAAAGTGTAAAAAATTAGGACATTGGTCCAGTTTTTTCAACTTTTGGACCATTTTTATTGAAAATAAGTGACACACTTGAATGGCAAAGTTATAGAAGACAAAATTCTCTACAACTTTTGTACTAATAATTCTTTTGTAGGACGAATAGTACACGTCTGGGAACGCGGTCAACACAGCGGATTCGGGAAATTCCGAGGTATGGGTACCCGGAACCGCGCCATTAACCAATCAAGTCCGAAAAATTCCGATTTTTAAACTTAATTTCAAGCCTCGTTATTATGATTGAGGAGTGAGAATTCCTTATAAAAAACCATGCTCCCTTCTATTTTTGGGTGTGCTTTTTCAGAATCTGGGCTCAAAATTGATATATATCTTCTGGGAAATTAAATATGGCGGCTTTTATGACAAAAAACACGAAAATTTTGAGAACACGTTTCTTTCGAGATTTTTTTCCACACTGAAATCGCGAGAAAACTTCTCGCTTCTTTTAACCATCGGTGCACAAAAATGGTGTTGTTTGACAATATATCATTGGGATCCACAAAAAAAATTTCTTCATCTCCGAAATGGCGATTTTTTACTTGAAAATTTTGAAAAAACAGGTGTGTGGACGCTTCCCTCAGATTCCAACAATCAAATATAAAATTGGTCACATGCAGGTTTTTAGGGTCGCTGAATCCGAATCTGGTATCAGATTTTTGAAATTCATAATGGCGGATCCAATATGGCGGCCAAATTTTTTTTAAATACTCAGAACTCAATGAAATTGTCCATCCATGGGTTTTTGGGGTCGCTGAATCCGAATCTGGTGTCAAATTTCTAATATCCAAATTCATATTCTACTCCATTATTGAAACCTAACTGCGTCGAAAAATTGGATGATCTAATTAATTTTTTTTTAAATCCTAGATTGATCGGGCTAGATGACGAAGCTGAGCGGACGCTTATAGAAGACAAGGAAGAACGTGTGGCCAAAGAGTGTGAAATAAAGAATTATTTAGGCGTCGGATCCCCCCTACAAGAGTCGATGTGTTCATGACAAACTTATTTGATCTTAATCCTAAACGCATTCATCAAAGAATGGTTTAAGCTAAACGTGCGGGGAACTGCAATCTCTCTCTTGCCGACATAGAATAGAGAAGACGTGATGTAGTCCATACAATGTCAATAAAGAACGCGCCGGAAACTCTAGCCCTGCAGTGGTGCGAAAAGAGGTTTGACCTTAAATAAGGATAATTCGAGTCTGATGCCATAGAACGGCATACACTTATCAAATGGTCCGTAAGAAAATATTTTCGTACCTTTCTTTCCCTACGCCATAGGCGTAGGACGTTCATTATTGATTCTAGAGGGCAAACGATGGGAACCGAAATCGTAGAGTATTCTATCCCCTACAAGTTAATTTGTACACATTAATGGGCTGAACGTTTAAATCAACGAAATGATCCAATCAATCAATGATTTAGTTTGTAAGGAGTGTTTCTGCGCTGGCAATACAGCCAATCCGTGCGGACCCCGTCTTCGAGATAATTCAATCCCTAAAGAAAACACAATGTTTAAAGAAATCGAGGCCAGTACATTTACCTAAGCATACTCCAAAACTTGCCAACAGGTGTGAAAATAATTTTTAAATTTATAAATTTGCATTTTCGTTAATCACAGCAGTAATTAGCAAGTTACTATGTTACTAATACTATTCAATAATAAAACATCTAACTTCATTCCATGAAACTATACAAACTAAACGACTATATGTTTACATGATTTTTAAATCATTAAGGTTCGGCCTTGACTTTCTTTAACCCTTTAAGGGGACTGAGTCACCTAAAAAGTCGAAGGAAAAAAAAATTTTTTTTTGTGACAAGATCAATCTACATTTTTGTTGAAATTTATCCTTATAAAGTATCTATACTTAGCTATCTTTTCAAATTTTTTCAGAACCATATCAAGCATCCGAACGCTGTGGTATTTTCCTAAAGTTTAGAAGCTTGTTGTAAGATTCAGACCGAACAAATGAACCGATCTTAGATTCTGACGTCCCATTTTGTTCAGAAAACACATAATTCCGGAGTGAATTTGGGTTCTTTTTTTGATGCACTTTAAACATTTTGGCAGCCTATAACGTAAAAAGGAAATAAAGTTTGTGGAAAAACAGTTGAATAATAGGTCACCATAACTTCATCGTACCTCGCATTCCAAATTCCCCCATTCACTCCGGAATTATGTGTTTTCTGAGCAAAATGGGACGTCAGAATCTAAGATCGGTTCATTTGTTCGGTCTGAATCTTACGACAAGCTCCCAAACTTTGGGAAAATATCACAGCGTTCGGATGCTTGATATGGTTCTGAAAAAATTTGAAAAGATAGCTAAGTATAGATACTTTATAAAGATAAATTAGAATGGAAATGTAGATTGATCTTGTCACAAAAAAAATTTTTTTTTTCCTTCGACTTTTTAGGTGACTCAGTCCCCTTAAGACCCACTTGGGCATATATGTCCCAGAAACGCGTTCAAAAATTCATAACTCCGCGAAAAATTGAGATATCTTCGATTTCTTTTCGGATTAGACATGCGACGTTCTTCTACTTTTTGAAAGGTATGGTCATATATGAACATCCATCAACATTTATTAACAATAACATAAAAATGCACCCCGTGTTTAGGCTATTTATGTAGTTTTACGATGAACGAATGAAACCAATGATTCAAACCCTTCGGAATGAATTCCGAAATGCATTGTAATCACTTTAGGAACAGATTTCCCTCTTTTCAAGTATTTCAACCCCCGCGGCTCTTGAAAACTACTCCTTGATGCACCCCCTCCACAATAAAAAATTCCCGTTTACTGTTTCCCATTACTATATTGAATTCCATGGAAGAAAATATTTGTCAATACCTAGTGATGGGGTATGATAAACTTGCACTGTATCACAACCCTTCTTATCTACCTTAATGTGTGTGAGCTACCCTTCACGTCAGTGTTGGTCGGTAGGTGATTTTTTCACGATATCTCTCAACCCTTTTGAGCATACATTTTTCCTTGCAGTCAAATTCCTTGAAACTGGGAATATGAGGGTTTTCGTGGCTGCCGATTTCGAAAATGGGGTCAGATTCAATTAATTTTTAAAATTCAAAATGGAGGATTGGAAATGTGAAAGTGATCGGAATGGTTCGGAAATGTCGATTTAGAAGTTTTCAGGATCGCTGGATATGATTTCGTTTTCAGAATCACGGAATCCAAGATGGCGGATCCAATATGGCGGGAGTGATAACTCTTTTTTCGGTACGACTGCAATTAGCCTACATATTTCTAGTTTCCAGGGTCCACTGCGTGCAGGTTACAGTACATTTACAACAATTTTATTGCTGAGAAATCGACATTGCTGGACTCCGTCCACGAGAGGGATGAAATACAACCCCCATATTCGAATCGAAGATTCGCTATGGATGTGGTAACTATGGAAGTAACTCTTGAGGACTCTCAGATGTGATTCCTTGTTCTAACGATTGCATAGAAAAATCCACAACAATTTTATTGCTTAGAAATCGACATATATCGGAATTCCGTCTCCGAGAGGGTTGAAATAAAACCCCTGAGATGGTATCCATGACTAACCGGGGGTATTATTGTTCCGAGTAGATATCCCAAGTGATTCAGAAAGTCGACATTTCGTTGGTAAAATTCTCAAGAATTTTTCCGATAAAAAAACGATTTTTTTACGCTACGGACACTAAGGGATGAAAATACAACCCCTAAAAACAATTCCGATTCTTTCCGTAGATAGAGGTGACTCTTGTTGGTCCCCAGAAATGATTTCAGTTGCATATATTCCGAAGAAAAATGTTCTCATCTTATTTTCGAACATGAGGGTGGTTTTTCACGAAAAGGGTGGTTTTGAGGGGTGTGAAAATGATGGCAATTTTTTTCCGTCATCTGAACTAAACTAATATACTTTGTAACGGCCGTGATCCCTTCCTGGGATCACGTGGTCAACTACGCAATAACTAGATCACGCGACCGAAATTGGGCCAATGGGGACTCAATTTCGATCGCGTGATTTGGCGTACCTAGGCGTACCGAGGTGTACTGAGAGGAAGCAATGAGGCCTCGAGAGAGTCTCCCGACGCCGGTCGCCGGGTTCGTACAGAGGCTCCGAAACGCCGACCATCTGGCTGAGCACCATGTGCTTATTATTAAAGAGATTATATTAAAATTGTACGTGCGATATCAACTATAAAGGTATTGTCTCGTGGACTCGACCGGCAAAGTGTATACGGCTGATGAATACTGGAACCGAGTGCGATACACTAAGGAAGGTGCAAAGTGGAGCAATGGAGTGAAATAATAATTAATCAATGATATAAAATTAAATAAAACTAAATTAGAAGCCAATCCAATTACCACGACGGACCGATGGTGGATTGGCTTCCCCCAATTGAACGCCCGACAGAGTGTGGCTATCTAAATGATGATAATATAAAATTGAAACTTATAATTGTGTACTGTACTAAATTTTAGAAGGACGATTTGTGGAAATGACTGGCAATGACATCGGATATGATTCATGGACTGATATGGACTCGATTACTGAATAATACTGTATTTGTGATAGCTATGTAAAATGATGACCGGCGATATGGAAAAGGACACGATAATAAACTGATAGAACGAAACAAGGCGTACGAGTATGATTGACAATTGGGTGAATGAAATCATGAAATGAAAAATATAATTACTGTGATTGAATGAATTCTAAATTGAGGTAAAAATGGGAGTAATAGTGAGCGTGAATAATTGGTGAATGGTGATAAAAATCAAATATGATGGAATAGATGGCGTGTGAATGATAGATGATTGATTTTCGGAGTAATTGAATTAAAAATAAAGAAATATGTTGTTTGAAAATGAAATGAACGCAATTAGACGATTAAAAAATGATTTACACCACAAGTTCGATCCTGCTCCGGCCAATCCAAATAAAATAAAATACATACGATAGAAAATTCGTTACAACTTCATCTTCTGCTTAGAGAATTCGTATTCCAAATGCTTTCCCGTTCAAGCTTGGTTAGCGAGCGTCCTGAGGCTCTTCAATTCAACACTTGTCGTTCCATTGCCGCGTTTTCCCGATCACTTTCACCCTTACTTTCTGAACTATAATCAGAATGAATCGACAAATGAGCTTCTTCGTCTTCTGAAACATCTCGACCGAGTGCTTCAATATCATTCTCTTCTTCCTCAATGCAAGCATCAGGCAGGCTCCGTTTCCACACGTTGTACGACATCTCAACAGTGGTTTCATCAGAATGGGGAAAACTCAAAATTCTAAAGATGGCACTTCATTTTGTTTAAATAATTCCATAGTCCTCTGATGCCAAAAATGTGAGGAAAAACCACGATATCATTGAAAACTTACACACTGGTCAACCTGGTTCAATTTGACCCGGAGCTTTCGACCCGTCTACGATCAATTGCCGGTTGCAGCATACTGACGCCTTTCGGAGCCACTACAGGTACACAGTCATCAACTAGATACCGCAAACCACCCGCTGAAGGCCAGACTTGTCACGCATTTAAATAATTGATGCTCGAAAATCTCATTTAAAAAATTTCTCTGCGCTAAACGAACCCGCAGTGGCTATAAAGGGTTAATATGCTACTGTGTGTCTTTTAATCGTATCTCTTCTGTTATGTGCTGTTGATACGAAAATCTGAGTTATTCAATGTATTTGGATCTACTCTTTTATTCAGCGGACCTCAAAAACAGTTAGGCGGGCTTATTCGAGGCAGGCTTTGTAAATATAATATTACTTCAGTCAAACTTTAGATAAGCGCATAAAAAAAGTAAACGAATTGAGTGTCTTATATGAAACGCGCGGACAATCTTGTTGTGGTCGCTATAATTGACATGTTGTCATGTTTTCAATAATAAAGATTGGCTTCTTTGTTTCAGCAGCAGAAATTTCTGAAGAGGACGGCCGAAGACTTGGAGCCGAGTGGCGGAGGACAGGGTGATGGTGGTTTTGGCGAACCCCCGGTGAAGTTGCAATGTACGCAAGGTCAGCACCAACATCAGCAGACGTCATCGGGTGCGAGCGGCGGATCGCATCACGGCCACGGCCAGCATACTTCGGGCAACGGCGTGAATGCGGGCCCAGGTTCTCAGGGCAGTGGAAACGGCGCTGGAGGATCAAGCAGCGGAAACGAAGGTCTCACAAAGTTTTCGGTTGAAATCGTGCAGCAACTCGAATTCACGACGTCAGCGGTGAATCCGCAGGCACAGCAGATATCGACAAATGTCACGGTGAAAGCTTTGACGAACGCTACGGTAAAAAGCGATCTCGTCAACTTGTCGACCTCACCGAAATCAAGACCCGACGCTACGCCGTCACCTGCGACGTCGCGATCGCAGTCGGGTGGGCAGGGTGGAGGTGTAGGAGGAGGTGGAATGAGTTGCGTTGACCTTGGTCATCTAGTGGAATGCAAACAGGAACCGGACAATGAGTTCGTGGATCTCGAACAGTGCGCTGCAGCGTTGGAGAAAGATGCAGCGGCAAATGGTGCTGGTTTCCCGGGATTATCGGATTTTATCGGCGATGATACCGGAGATGAGATAATCACATCCGACGCTTTCAAGGATCTAATATCCGAAATATCCGATTTCCATCCGGAATTCATGAGGGACTTTGACTTCGAGGATAAGAGCGTTGATCCTCTGGGTGTAGGATGTTCTGGGAATGGAGCCGAAAACGGCGTGGGTGGAAACGGTAACTCCACGAACAATAATAATAGCCAAATTAAGATCGAGGACGATAAGGACGTCATCCTTCAACACACGAACACCGGTGCTGCGAGTAACGGAGCTGGCCCTAACAACGGAGCTAGCATAGGTTCGAGCTCTAGTCCCAGTACACTTGGTTCGTCGCAATATTCCCCGGCGCGATTACCTTATTCCGGTCTTGATTTCAAGTCTGAGATGAGTCCCGCTGCTCAGACACTCAAGCAAATGGCGGAACAGCATCAACACAAGAGTCAACAACTTGGACTCGGTGGATTCAATTCAACTGTGGCCGCAGCTGCTTCAACGAGAGGACCTACTGCGAGATCACCCTACTCCGAATTTCCTCAGTTTGGAAATACAAACGACTACCTCGGGAGTCCGGGCAACAACGGTCCACAGGGGAATCAGAATCAACCGGCAAGCAATGCTGCTTCCTACCACAAGAACAACGGTACACCAAGTGGATTTCAGGGCCAGCAGGCGAGTGATATATTTGCGACGCAAAATCAATTTCCGAGCTTGGCAGACATGAAGAGGCCACAACAGACTGGTGGCAAACCAAACATGCTTGGTCCCACTGGTACCTACAAGCAACAGTACTCACCGTACGGCAGTCCGGGTTCAATGCCTAATCACGGTAGTCCAGGTTATCCCCTCCCACCGAGAGGCTCACAAAGTAGTGGACCGAATCAAACGGGCTCGCAGGGCCCTTTCACCAGCTCGACACCGCCACGACCACCCTCGGGGCCCGGCACTTCTACCCTTCAGATCAATCAGGCCCAGCAACTTCACATTAGCAGCCCTGGACATCAGATACAGGTAAGGTAAAACATTATCTTCTTGGTAGGTCGTGATATCAAATGTACAGCAAGCGTCCGAGTTTTGAATTTATCACTACCAGTATTTACCACATTCAAAGTCGTAATGAACTTCGGTCGCGAAGTAATATTTTGCAACAAAGGGCATAGGGGGATAAGCATGTAAAAGTTGCCCCCGCACGTATCAAGCCGAAATGGCCACCAGAGATTGGCATACACGTGACACAAAATTCCTTTAAATATGAGTCTTGAAAAATTATTTTTGTAGGAGTTATTGAGGGGGAAAGTAAAATGAAAAAGTGGTTTTTCTCGAAAATGGCTGGACCGATTTTGATGAAATTTATATGTCATGAACATGAAAGAATCTATGTCTCTAAAAATAGATAAAAATTTCTGATTATAAACAGGGGGGGGGGGGGGGGAATTTAGAATTTTTAAAATAATTTTTTCTAGGCTGTGTTTTCTAGTGACACCTCTCATTTTTACTCTATTATCTTTCTTAGAGTGTTTGCTTAAACATATATTTTTTTTTAATTAAAAAAAATACTATTTCGCTGCAATTTAATCCTTAAATGCACAATTTTCAGTTTGTTGCCTTTTGACTACAATGCTTAAAAAGCATCCAAATGTTCCTGCAGTAAATATAGAGCCAGGAAATATATGTTGTCAACCGGCAACACGATACATTTAAGGGTTAAGGTAAAAATGTATGCCTCGCTGGCCGCGACCGCGGGTCTATACATACTATACATACGATCGAATACACTAGCAGCTATAGCTTCATTGCAAGGTTCGAAATTATTAAAACCAGTGATGCACAATTCGCGTGCCCGCGAGCGAGGCGGCGGGTTATCGCGGGCTCCGCGCGGGCTCCACGCAGGCTCCACGCGGGCTTCGTAGCTGGGGGGACCGTGTAAGCAGAGGAGTGGGGGTAGTGGAAACGATCAGCATGTGGTGCGCCACGAGACAAGCGCGACTCAGATTTTCTAATAAGTTCCGCAGGACTTCCAACGTTACCGTATGTCTCAGATACACACTAGCATTATAATGTTTGTCGATCTGTGATTTTTCATAATTTCGCTTCAATTTATATATGAATTCCAACGAGTGAGATGGGATAATGTTACCAAAAAATATCATTACGATTTTATTTTATAACTTACTTTAAGTATCACAACTCATTATCACCATTTTAAATACGAACTCGGTAGCTCTGCAGTTTTTAACTCCCGGCTGAAAACGGGAGTTAGGTGTTTCGTCGTAACCAACGTGAATTGGCATTTTGTTGGAAATGCTTTACCGGCCAAACGGCTGATTTTCTTCTTACAAATTGATGTACATCGGTGTCGGAAGTCACAGAGAGGGTTTAGCTTGAATAATATTTATGATCAGATCTCAACTCGCGGAGATATTAAATGTAGAAATTTGAACGTTTTCGAACGTTTTTCTCAAATCGCAATTTTGATGGGTTCGACTGCATGAATTGCCGACTTCACGGCATCGTCAGCTGTGACAGCGCGTGTGTAAGTGTAGTAGATCGTTTCCGTGTGCTTTGCATCAAGGCTCTGGACGATATCGCTGAGTGCGAGAGAGACAGCGCTATTGGTCGATCGTTTTAACCTCGAAACAGAACTTTCAACGGAAATTTTTTTTTTTTTCTCGTGATTCAGAGTCAAAATTTTTTATCAATTGATTTCACGTATGAACGATATTTTTTGAAAGAGTGCATTTTCCATTTAACGTTCAATAATTAGTTAGTTAGCAGGATTGATCTACTGACGATTTTATCAAGCACGTCGAATTAATAATTCTGGATACTTGTATTCGGGCGTGAAATTGAGATGTATGTGAATGTGGAGGTTAGGTCGGATGACGTGGTTATGCCCGGTGATATGGTTTTATTTATGGTCATCAACTGATTTCACGTACGAACGATATTGTTTAATGAGTTCATTCTTTTCTATTCAACGTATGATAATGTTATCAGGATTGTGAAAAACGTGAATATGGATGTTCAGCTGGACGATGTGGTTATGCCCAGTGATATTGTTTACCTCGGTGGAATTGGCAATTCGAAAGAAAAAAATTGTTGTCGGATTCAATTTTTTACTTTATCCTCCAACCGACAAAACCTTAGACAAAGCGACTTGTCAGAATGCACAATATGTATATTTGTTTTCATTGTTTTTCCTATATGAGTCAGGTCCTTTTCGAAGCAGCATTCATTCAACGTTCACTCGTCGAAGCAGCATTCATTCAACGTTCACTCGTCGAAGCAGCATTCGTTCAACGTTTACTCGCTTAAGACATATTCAAAACTTATAATGACTGGGAAGGACCAGCGGAACGCGCTGATATCTGGTCGAGGCTACATCGAGCCGCGCTTGAAAACTGTACAATGCGCAGACATTTGGTCTAGGCTACATAGAGCCGCGCTTGAAATCTCCCTAATGCACTGAGATTTGGTTAAGGCTCTATTAAGCCGTCCTCAAGACTCCACGATGGGCCGACAATTTGTCATGGCTACATGGAGCCGCGCTGAACAATCACATGATGCGCTGACATTTCGCTGAGACTGTACTTAAGTGCGCCCAAGGACAACCAGCATGTGCCGCAGCTAGTCGATACTTTCAAAGTCTTGTCACATCAAATTTCCGGACAGTGGTCACGTTTTACGATATTGAATCGATAAACAATAGTACGTTATGACACTAGTAGGAAAACTGTTTTGTGACGTGGACGTCTGGTTCGAGCTAGATGATTCCAATGATTGGCGGACGTGGAGAAAATTATATCGAATTATCTTCAAAAAGTATGAAATAAATTAAATTTAAAAAATTTTTTAAACTCCCGGCTGGAGTAAAAATCAAACACAAAAAAAATTAGAACGAAAAAAAGTAATCTGATAGAAAGCATGAATAAAATTCATGAATCTAAAAAGAATACAACAAATTAATAAATTTAAAATGGACAAAACAAATTGGCGAAATTAAAAGAATGAAATAAATAAAGAAATTCAAAAAGGATGAAATAATTCGAGAAGTCATCTTAGTTTATTCATAGTTTGAATTATGATCGTTCGTTTGTATGAGTTCAATTTTTTGAATCGTGGTAATTTCCTCACTGCCCTCAATTCAGTCGGGAGACGTCATTCATTAAACATGAATATGATATAGGATATAGATGTTTGACAGTGCAAAGAAGACGCCATTAATTGAACATGAAGACGATCTGGATTTAGATGTTCGACGATACGAAAGAAAACGTCCCCCGACTGAATTGAGGGCAGTGAGGAAATTACCACGATTCAAAAAATGGAACTCATACAAACGAACGATCATAATTCAAACTATGAATAAACTAAGATGACTTCTTGAATTATTTCATCCTTTTTGAATTTATTTATTTATTTCATTCTTTTAATTTCACTAATTTGTTTTGTCCATTTTAAATTTATTAATTTGTTGTATTCTTTTTAGATTCATGAATTTTATTCATGCTTTCTATCAGATTACTTTTTTTCGTTCTAATTTTTTTTTGTTCGATTTTTACTCCAGCCGGGAGTTTTTAAAATTTTTTAAATTTACCTTATGTTCTCTAGATTTCCCTTAAGTATCACAATTGTTTATCACCATACTCATATTGGAATCTTAATAAGTTTTGTTTTAAATTAATGATGCAACAAAAATTCCATATAAACACGTTAAAAAATTTAATTATTTCTGATTATTTTTTTTTTTTTCATATTTCTTTAACGAAAACTTATGACGATCCCAACTCGGAAAATATGTATTTCCTGTAAACTTTTTTTAGCTTTCCTAAAAAAGAATTCGACATTCTTTCAGATTTGGGGTGACGGCCGAAAAACCATTTCACATTCGATTTTAATGGTTTCTTGAGTGTCTGAATGAATCAAACGCTGGTATTTTTTTCGAAAAGCTGAGAAGATTTCACGTCGAAAACTGATTTTGAGGATATGCTTTCGTCCGCGTAAATGTATGCGGAAATAACATTTTTTGGAATTCTTTCATTCAATTTTTGTTTTTTTTATCAATGCAGAGAAAACTTACGGAGGTCCTAGCTCAAAAATTTCATAGGTCCTGTAAAATGTTCTCAGCTTCCCGAAAAAAATGTTCTTAATTTCTAAAATCTGGGGCAACTGCCAAAAAACTGAATTTTACGTTTCTAATGCGATTTTGATGGATTTTAGAGGATCAGACTGAATAACTGATATTGTTTTCGAAAAGCTGAAACAATTTTACGTCGAAAACGGATTTTGAATATTTTTTAAATGAAGCTAAGTATGTGAAAAAACGTACTTAAAAAAAACGAAAAAAATTAAAAATACTTCAATTGACAGCTGCCAAAATAATTGACAAAAGAATCTGAAAAAATTTTCCAATTCATTCTTTAACATGCACTTCAAGCTGTGTAAATTTTATAGAGATCCCAAAACTTGCCGATAATTCCCGTTCTGGTTCATATTTATATATATTCGGGTGACGCTTGTTCAGGTGACTGTCGAATTTTCATGAGTGCACCACCCAAAATGTTTACAAATAATTTTTAGAAAATCCTCTGAAAAGTCCTCCGCTCTATTTTAATATTAACACGTGCCGCACGGCGCCTATTTTCTTTCCATTTTATTATTATAGGGTTTTTATTTACTCTTCTTCATAACTGTATACCACTGGTGATAAGCGTGCAAAAAAATGTACCTTGCACGGTTTTTCCAGAAGAATCCACATACTTTTTTAGCAAATTTTTATTATTCAATAATTCGAAATGGCGGATCAAATATCTTGTGCTGATTTGATGAATCCCGATTTTCGAAGCCGCCCAATTCAATCCGCTATTTTAAATGTTTGAAAAATAAAAATTTGCTAAAAGAAAGTATGAGGACTCCTCTGGAGACTGCGCAAGGTTCATATTTTTCGCACGTCTATTACCAGTGCTATATAATTATAAAAAAAGTCATTAAAAATCCTGTGTTAATGAAATAGAAAAGTTGACACAAATACAACAATTCCCAGTCATTATTAAACGCGAAACTTTTACGCTTCCGCGTTTCGGTATCAGCGTTGGGCTCCATAATTTTTTACTAGAGTACGAATTACGTTACGAAAATAAATTAAACAACAGATACAGCAAACAAAACGGATCGCCATGAATGAGGTTTCATAATTTTCAATTGATTTCCATCTCGCGCCTCCACACGCTGCGCACACTTACACCCTGAGGGGAGAGTGTACGAACTGTCTCCTCACGACTGATAGCTGCCCCCACTCTTCAAAAACTCACGGTGCCCGCGAGAGCCCGCGGCTCGCCCGTACGGGCACCGAGCCCGCACGGGCTGAGTTGTGCATCACTGATCAAGATCATTAATTTCATCCTCATCGTCGGTGAAGAACTCCTCATCATATACTGATTTAAAGGATTCATTTCGAGACGAATTTCCCTGTTCACTATAACCCCCGTTATCCAGATTTTCATGATTCATCCGATCTACTAACTCATTTTTAATATCACTTCCTCTTTTATCCTCGAGTAACTCTTCGTTTTTCACTCGGTTTTTATTGCGAACATTAGCCGAATATGACACATTAACCAATTTTTCCAGTGGATCAACGATTGGTTTAAATGCTTCCTGTATCGCATGTTCATTAGCCTCTCAATAGGTGACACGACGTGTTCGTGCTCATTAAAGGGAAAAAATTCAACACCATCGATGGGTTGCAGTAATTTTTCCAGTAACCTATATTTCGGTTGTTTCAACGATTTCGAATAAATGTAAACGTTTTCAAAATACAATCCATTCGGATGAGTTATGAGGGTTAGTACGGCGTTCGTTTTTCCACAATTCGATGGACCACAAAACACTGCACGAAATCTAATCGGTAATAAATTACCATGTTTTTTTCGCTCATCTTGTTGCCCCATGAACCGATGAAAATTCATGACGGGCAGATCAACCGATTGTTCCTCGAACCTCATGATGTTCACGACTGACGTGAAGGGGCTTATAAGATGAAAATGATCAGTAGTCAATCAACCTTCGTGTGATTATGATCGTAAACGGTTGCGCGAAAGAGAGGAAAAAACGTGGCAAGGTTTTGGTAAACAGATTGATAAATAAACTTCCCATTGAATTGCATCTGCCGGGCTATTAATACTGTGGACCCGGTACGAAGCTAGCGGAACGTCTAGCTCGAGGTGATTCGGGTATCAATCCACTGGATAACGCTTGCAAGGAACACGATATCGCTTCCTCGAAAAATCGCGAAAACAGCAGCTCGATACGCGGCTGACAAGGTTTTAGCTGAGAAAGCTTGGAAACGGGTATCGGCCAGTGACGCAAGTTTCGGTGAAAAAGCTGCAGCGTGGGGCGTCACAAAAATTATAAAGACTAAAAGGAAATTAGGTATGGGAGTGAAGAAACCCGGTAGCAGCGTTGGACTAAAAAAAATAATTGGAGCTGCTAAGAAAACAATGGCTCAAAGCAATAATTCACGTGTACTCATCGAATCAGATTTGAAAGGTGCACGAGCAGCGATTCGAAACGTCCGCGGTAGCAGTAAACTGCGTACACCACGTATTCTACCCGTGCCAAAGAAAGTAGGCGAATTTCTGCCATTACTCGTACCTATTTTCGCGGGTCTCAGCGCCGCTGGAGCTCTGTCTGATCGTGCAGCGAGCACAGCTAAAGCTGTAAACGCTGCTCAGGCAGCTAAGCGTGATTAAGAGGAAGATAAGAGGCATAATAAAACAATGCAAGCTATATCATTGGGTTAAGGATTACATTTGAAACCATACAAAAAAGGATTTGGTCTTTATGTGCCATCGAAAAACGTGAAGTAACGCTACTGAGTCGCCCCCGAACCGATTCCGATCTATCAAAGTATGCTAGAATTATGAAGATTCCACACTTCCGAGGAGCTTTCATGCGAGATGAATTACCCAACAGCGGACCATTCAAAGATGAATCGGCAATTATTAATCTCGATGACAATAATGCACCGGGTACGCACTGGGTGGCATACAAAAAAACTAATAACCAAGTAATTTACTTCGATAGTTTCGGGGATCTTCGACCACCAATGGAATTTATCGGTTATGCGGGCGTTGGTAGCGTTAACTACAACTATAATCAGTATCGAGATTATGATGCGGTAGAATGTGGACATTTGTGCTTAAAATTTCTTTGTAATCAACTAAATCGTAAAAACAAATATCTATATATGGGGTATTCCTGGAAATTTCGGCTGATTATGTTGCACAAATTCCACAATTATTTATAAATAATTGAAAATTAAAAATGAAATAAAACAAAAAACGTATTTTGTATTACAAAAAATGTATTTTTTTTTAAATTCCTTGAACAAAAACGAAAATTTTGCAACCTTGAACTTTTTGGGCCGACGCTTCGTTCGGGAGTTATAGATTTTTTTGTCACAAAAAACCCGTAAATTTACGTATTTTATTATTAAAAATTTGCATGAAAAAAAAGTACCCTTAATTATTGAAATTTATTTTTTTTTCAAATTCCTTGAACGAAAACGAAAATGTTGAGACTCGGCTGGACTTAGGCCGACGCTTCGTCCGTAAGTTATAGCTTTTTTTCTTAACAACCGGGTAAACATTTATGGGTTTTTTGTGACAAAAAAATCTATAACTCCCGAACGAAGCGTCGGCCCAAAAAGTTCAAGGTAGCTAAATTTTCGTTTTTGTTCAAGGAATTAAAAAAAAAATACATTTCAAAAATTAAGGGTACTTTTTTTGTTTTATTTCATTTTTAATTTTCAATTGTTTATAAATAATTGTTGAATTTGTGCAACATAATCGTAAATGTTTTCATTGTATAGAGCGTTCAAAAACGAAAAAAAAGACCCGTGGTTTTGTAAGTTATTCCTAACCGTTGCTGCGATATATCGATTTGAATGACCGAATGTGGTCAATACTTCAAAAACTTCGCTTTGACTGTATTTCAAAAGTGGGGGCTCAAAATAAAAAACGCCGAAATACGTGTCTGTCTATTTTCAACACATATTAATGAAAAAAATTGGGGGGAAAAAATTTTGACCCAACTGTCCGAAGTTGCCGAAATTCCCAGGAATACCCCATATATAAAAATGGATCGGGTTTTGTTCGGATGCTTAAAACTCGAAAACGACTGGACCAACTTGGATACTTTCTTCTGCGGGTTTGTTCGTAATTGCTACGCAAAGGTTTAGGAAAAAAAATTGGACAATTGTCAACCGGTGGCGTTGTAGGCGCACATTTCGTTTTTGCTTCCTCATAGAGGAAGCTTCGTTTTCGTGAACATTTTTTTTTTTCAGATTTTGATATAGACGTGTTCAGAATGCCCCAAAACGCCGAGAAATCACATTTAGAAAAAATGTCCGGATGTATGTTTGTGTGTGTGAGTGAGTGAGTGTGTGTGTATGTAGCATTAGTTTAACGTTCGCAACTTGAGAACAGCTTGAGATGTCAAGCTGAAACTTTTCCCACATATAAAGGGTTCCAAGCGCGAGGCTTGATTCAATTTTTGAAAAAAATCCATACAGTTCTTTTGTTTTTACGTGATTTCAAAATTCTTCAGAAATCGATTTTTTCTCTCTAGCTCGCACAATTTTCGAGATATCGAGCTTAATTCCAGTCATATGTTGCACTACCTTAGGAAGATGATTGGTACTGAATTTGAGCGAAATCCATGCAGCGCTTTTGTTTTCAGAGAATTTTGAAATTGGTTAAAAAGTGTCGTACGCACTCTAGCTTGCGCAATTTTCGAGATATCCGGCTGATATTTAGTACAAAATCGCACTATTATCGCAAGATGTTTCGTATTAAACTGCGGCGAATTCCATGGAACCATTGATATTTTATGCCGTTTTGAACTTTTTTTTAAATCGACGTGCCCGCTCTAGCTTCCATAATTTTCGAGATATCAGATCAAAATTTAGTACAAAGTCGCACTATTATCGGAAGTTGTTTCGTATTGAATTTGGGCAAAATCCATCCAGGCCACAGTGGGCCAGGATCGCACTTTTTTGGCCGAAAGTCAAGGTTTGAACTTGAATTAATTGAATATATTTTCTACTTTTAAACACCTTAAAGTATCTGTATTTGCAGTTTCTTGTCAATCTGATGCCTTGTGTTTCGTTGATAAATAGTCAAAGTCGAAAAATGGAAATCGATTTTCTAAACTTGGTGACTAAAAAGAAGGGATATAATTTTATGATATTAATCGAAAAGCAATCGGTTTTTGATTTTTTTACATTCAATTTGGATTAATAAATCTAGGAATCGGCAAAGAAGCTACAAAACTCATCTAAAATTTGAAAATTCACATGTTTTATTCACAAAATATTCGATTTTTCTCCGAAACGTTTGCTGCCGAAACTTCATTCCCTCGCATTCCCCTTTAAATCCAAGGAAGTAAGGTATCAATGGGTTCCTCAGGATGTTTACTTTGACGTAGGGGCACCCACTTTTGCCCGAATTCATATCCTGCTGAAGAAACAATAAATAACTGCGTGCTCACGCACGGAGTCGTCCGCGCGTAACAGCACGCGGCGCTGCAAGTTCATACTGGTTTCAGCAGGACTGTGACTTGACTTTAAGACTCAAGCGACCATTCATTGCGTATTGCATTGAGCAGCTCAACCCTTCACTATTGTTTTAGGAATCTCTTGCGTTATTAATTACTGCTGAATCTGTATTGTATATGGGGTATTCCTGGGAATTTCGGCAGCTTCGGACAGTTGGGTCAAAATTTTTGCCCCCCAATTTTTTCCATTAATATGTGTTGAAAATAAAGAGACACGTATTTCGGCGTTTTTTATTTTGAGCCCCCACTTTTGAAATATGGTCAAATGAAGTTTTTGAAGTATTGACCACATTTGATCATTCAAATCGATATATCTCAGCAACGGTTAGTGATAACTCGAAAAACCACGGGTCTTTTTTTTCGTTTTTGAACGCTCTATACAATGAAAGCATTTCCGATTATGTTGCACAAATTCAACAATAAGTTATAAACAATTCAAAATTAAAAATGAAATAAAACAAAAAACGCACTTTTAATTTTTGAAATGTATTTTTTTTTTAATTTCTTGAACAAAAACGAAAATTTAGCCACCTTGAACTTTTTGGGCCGACGCTTCGTTGGGGAGTTATAGATTTTTTTGTCACAAAAAACCCGTAAATTTACGTATTTTTTTATGCAATTTTTTCTAAAATCTCACGTTTCGTGAATGTTGTCATATTAAATGAATCAATAAATCCTTATTTATCAATAAATGGAAATGAGGCCGAGTAGTGGACAGCAAGAAACTATAAGCTTCGTGCAGCCTTCAGTTTCTAAGAAAAATTACATGTCGGGTATTATGATAATCTAGTATCTTTTGAAGAGAAGAACAAGATGGTTCTATCCATTAAAATCTCGTTTGATATATGTATATTTCAGATAAGACACTGGAAAACTCCAGCGGTAGTCTTGTGTATGAATAGTATATGGGGTATTCCTGGGAATTTCGGCAACTTCGGACAGTTGGGTCAAAATTTTTGCACCCCAATTTTTTCCATTAATATGTGTTGAAAATAAAGAGACACGTATTTCGGCGTTTTTTATTTTGAGCCCCCACTTTTGAAATACGGTCAAATGAAGTTTTTGAAGTATTGACCACATTCGATCATTCAAATCGATATATCTCAGCAACGGTTAGTGATAACTCGAAAAACGACGGGTCTTTTTTTCGTTTTTGAACGCTCTATACAATGAAAACATTTACGATTATGTTGCACAAATTCAACAATAAGTTATAAACAATTCAAAATTAAAAATGAAATAAAACAAAAAACGCACTTTTAATTTTTGAAATGTATTTTTTTTTTAATTCCTTGAACAAAAACGAAAATTTAGCCACCTTGAACTTTTTGGGCCGACGCTTCGTTGGGGAGTTATAGATTTTTTTGTCACAAAAAACCCGTAAATGTTTACCCGGTTGTTAAGAAAAAAAGCTATAACTTTCGAACGAAGCGTCGGCCCAAGTCCGACCGAGTCTCAAAATTTTCGTTTTCGTTCAAGGAATTTGAAAAAAAATATATTTCAATAATTGAGGGTACTTTTTCTTCGTGCAATTTTCTACTAATAAAATACATATATTTACCGATTTTTTGTGACAAAAAAAGCTATAACTTTCGAACGAAACGTCGGCCCAAGTCAGGCCGGGTCTCAAAATTTTTCTTTTCGTCCAAGGAATGTGAAAAAAAATCAATTTCAATAATTAAGGGTAATTTTTTTTTATGCAAATTTTTACTAATAAAATACGTAAATTTACGGGTTTTTCGTGACAAAAAAATTTATAACTCCCGAACGAAGCGTCGGCCCAAAAAGTTCAAGGTGGCTAAATTTTCGTTTTTGTTCAAGGAATTAGAAAAAAAATACATTTCAAAAATTAAAAGTGCGTTTTTTGTTTTATTTCATTTTTAATTTTGAATTGTTTATAACTTATTGTTGAATTTGTGCAACATAATCGTAAATGTTTTCATTGTATAGAGCGTTCAAAAACGAAAAAAAGACCCGTCGTTTTCCGAGTTATCACTAACCGTTGCTGAGATATATCGATTTGAATGATCGAATGTGGTCAATACTTCAAAAACTTCATTTGACCGTATTTCAAAAGTGGGGGCTCAAAATAAAAAACGCCGAAATACGTGTCTCTTTATTTTCAACACATATTAATGGAAAAAATTGGGGTGCAAAAATTTTGACCCAACTGTCCGAAGTTGCCGAAATTCCCAGGAATACCCCATATATTATTCATACACAAGACTACCGCTGGAGTTTTCCAGTGTCTTATCTGAAATATACATATATCAAACGAGATTTTAATGGATAGAACCATCTCGTTTTTCTCTTCAAAAGATACTAGATTATCATAATACCCGACATGTAATTTTTCTTCGAAACTGAAGGCTGCACGAAGCTTATAGTTTCTTGCTGTCCACTACTCGGCCTCATTTCCATTTATTGATAAATAAGGATTTATTGATTCATTTAATATGACAACATTCACGAAACGTGAGATTTTAGAAAAAATTGCAAATGATGAAGAAAGAGAGACTGGTGTTCTGTATTGGATAAATGTTTTTCTTTTTGATTTCCATTTCAAAAATATCTATACTTCTACCATCTAGATGGATTAATAATCACATATTAAGGGAAAAAAACTGAATGTAATAAGTGAAAAAAACATTTTTCCATGATTCACATTTTCATACTGTCCAATTACAATTTCAGATCCGCCGCTATTGAATATTATTCTCAAAACATTTTCCGAATTCACATTATAAAAACTACCGACGAAATTATTTCAGAAGCATTATTGATCACAATTTATTCATTTCGAAAAAGATGGCCGCCATTTTGGATGCGCCATTTTGAATTTTGAATCTTTGTCGTCAAATTCGGAATCCGTGACCGGAAAAACCCCTGTGTACCGATTTTTGTGAGGAATAAAACATTTTTGGATGTTTTTGGTCGACATTTTGGATACGTCATTTTAATTTTGAATTTTTGTTCTCAAATTCGGAATCAGTGACTCAAAAAACTCCTGTGTACCGATTTTCGTGAGGAATGAAACATTTTTGAGTGTTTTTGGTCGCTATTTTCGATCCGTCATTTTAAATTTTGATATTTTGACATTGGATTCGTCATCAGCAATGCCGAAAACCTTTGTATACCAATTTCCAAGTGAATCGGTTGAGTATTCGATTTTTGGCCACTTTCCGTGGATTCTGGCTCACTGTGCAGGCGTTTAAATTTGATGCAACTTTCAATTTTTTAGATTTGACATGGAATTCACCATATTTATTCCGGTATATTTAATCGATCGATCGCGTTGAAAACGAAGGGAAGTCGTCAATTATCCAGTGGAATTCCTTAATTCTTTGGATTTGCCTGGCATGCCGCCTCATCACTTGCGTCTTAAAGTTGGATCAGTCATCATCATGCTACAAAATGGGTAGGTCTCGAAGTACAGAATCTCATTCTGCCGAAAACGTATATATAGGGGGCAGGCCACGCCAACTCAGCCAGCTGACAACCTTCTATCCTCCGATCAGGTCGATAATTTTTTTTTAGTATCTTTAGGGTCCTACGACTTTACTAATTTTTTTTCAGATTTTTTAGATCTCCCCTTCCCCTCACCCCACCCGATATACAGAAATAGGGCAACCCACGCTATTTCAGATGACTGATTCCCCGATGCGGTCGATGATTTTTTTTAAGTATCTTACGGATCCTACGACCTCACTAATTTTTTTAAAGATTTTTTCGACTCCCCCTTCCCCTCACCCCGACCCCCCCAATTTTTTTTATCAAAAGGGAACGGCTATTTCGCCATTTTTCAATTGAATGAAATTTTTTTCCCAGATACCTTATCGAAATTGAAGAATTTTTTTCATAAAATTGAAGTGGAACTATTGTTTCCAATATTTTATTTTAACTTTTTTTCAATTTTGAAAAATTCCACTTTTTCCGAATCCGTAAGATACTTAAAAAAAATCATCGACCGCATCGGGGAATCAGCCATCTGAAATAGCGTGGGTTGCCCCATTTCTGTATATCGGGTGGGGCGAGGGGAAGGGGTGGTCTAAAAAATCTGAAAAAAAATTAGTAAAGTCGTAGGACCCGAAAGATACTAAAAAAAATTATCGACCTGATCGAAGGATAGAAGGTTGTCAGCTGGCTGAGTTGGCGTGGCCTGCCCCATAGATATAGTGGCGTAGGAAATAACCATCTTCACGCGGTACAAGGAGCTACGCCACTATATCTATACATACGTTTCCGGCAGATTGAGATTCTGTACTTCGAGACCTACCCGTTTCACTGGGAACTGGATGCGTTTGACCTGGAACGGCAAATCGGTTGAAGTCAAAGGAATTCGCGGAATCGGGCATTCTTCTCCCTTGAACGACGCTTTCAAAATCCTTGACACTATCACATTGTTCATTAGCTTCGTCACAATCAGTCGGGTTCCATTGCACAGTTTCGGGGCATGAAGATTTTGTAGGGTAGGTCTCGAAGTACAGAATCTCAATCTGCCGAAAACGTATGTATAGATATAGTGGCGTAGCTCCTTGTACCGCGTGAAGATGGTTATTTCCTACGCCACTATATCTATATATACGTTTTCGGCAGAATGAGATTCTGTACTTCGAGACCTACCCAGTGAAACTTGCATTTACAATGACCATAAAGAAGCCACAAGGGCAGTCGCTTGAAGTGTGCGGCATAAATTTGTAAATGTCATACTTTTCACACGGCCAGCTATATATGGCGTGTTCCCGAGTTGGGAAACCATCCTCACTCTTCATTTACGCTCCGGAGCGGAAAACAAAAAATGTTGTGTATCATGCAGCCTTAAAGTGAATACAATCATTGTTCTATTCTTTTTTTAGATTTCAATAAAACGAATCGAACTTAATTAAATTGATACTTGATTTTATTATATTTTCGCCAAGTATTGGGCGGGACGAAGTCCGTCGGGTCAGCTAGTTTTCTATATAAACCTATATCATGATGGTTCACATTTAGTTGTAAATCAGTCCCTCATCATGAATGATACTTTTACTTTGACTATTTCCGGAACATCATCCGTTCTCCAGGCACAATATTTTCCACCTATCGAACTTTCTCCATATAAAAACTATACTCTAGGACTTGTGGAATTATCAACGTTCAACTCCATTCCCAACATAGACGTTGGTAACAATAAAATTCACATTGGTACGGAGGTTATAAGTGTGTCTACTGGTAGCTATGAACTGAAGGATATTGAGAATTATGTGAAACAAGTGTTGACCGATAAAATAATTGTTATCGAAATCAAACCAAATAATAATACTTTGCGTAGCCAAATTAGGTGTACTCGATAAATAGACTTTACACCCGATGATTCCGTTGGAAGGTTACTAGGATTCACCCGACGTATTTTGAAAGCTAATACAAACCACGAGTCTGATCTTCCAGTAGCCATTCAAGAAGTGAACGCTTTACGAGTCGAATGTAATCTCTCGACCGGAGCATACATCAACGAGCGCAAAGTACACACGATCCATGAATTCTTTCCATCAGTACGTCCTGGATATAAAATCATTGAAGTCCCATCACACGTAATTTATTTACCAATTATTGGCAAGACAATTGATCACATTCAATTGCGAATAGTGGATCAAGATGGTGATTTAGTTAATTTCCGTGGAGAAGTTATAACAATACGACTACATATAAAATCAGCTTGATTAGAATGGGTATCGTTTTCAATTGCAAACGCATCAACTATAATAAGCCACAATGCGTGAACAAAATCAGTCGGCGACCTACTCTCAAGGTGTTAACACATCAGAACGCTCAGTTTCTGAAAAACCTAGGGTTAAAAATCAAACTAGGAGGAGGAAAAAACGTGTAAACCGACTTGAAATACTTTTTATCTTCTGCTGCATACGATGGAAGAGGAAGCGATAAATATTCATACGCGCATTGTCTTCGATAAATCTATAGTACACTATAAGATTCATGCTCATCAACCTTATGCATCATCAACTTTCAATAACAGTGATGAAATAAGAATATCAGCATCAAGATCTCAGCGTATTACCTAGCAAGAGCTCGCTGCACATAAGAGGAAGACTCGTGAAAGCCGCAGAAGATGTTGCTACTGCTGCAACGACTCTTGTCAACAATGCTATTTGTCATATGTTCGAAGAAGTGCGATATGAACTTAACGGTATAGAAATCGATCGAAACAAAAATGTTGGCCTAACGAGTTTAATGAAAGGTTTTGTATCTCGAAATCCCAGTCAAATCTCATTGATGGATAATACAGGATGGCTAGACGTTGAAGAACGTATGAAGTTGACTAGCGATGGTTACTTTGACGTATGCATACCCCTCAGCTTAATGTTTGGATTTGCCGAAGATTATCACAAGATTGTCATCAGTGCTAAACATGAGTTCATTTTATCTCGATCGAAAAGTGATGTGAATGCAATCTTACAGACGGCTGCTGTAGAATTCAAAATTCTTGTACATAGGGTGGAATGGCTTTTGTCATATGTAACAATTTCAGATCAAAGGAAAATCAAGCTACTAAATTTTATTGCTAAAGATGTTGCGATTCCAATAAGTTTTCGAACTTGGGAATTATACGAGTATCCGCTACTCCCCAATACCACGAGACATGTGTGGACGGTCAAGACATCTTCGCAGCTAGAAAAACCTCGATATGTAATTCTGAGATTTCAAACGGCCAGAAAAAACGATGGAAAAGAATGCAAGCCATTTTGATCATTGCAAAATTAGTGATGTGACACTGTATTTGAATTCACAAAGCTATCCCTATGGTCGTCTGAATCTCAATATCGATGAAAATCAGTATGCTTTGCTCTATGAGAGTATGCTTTGCTATATGCGAATTTTCAATCTACTTATTACAATAAGAAAACTGAATCATTACTGAACAATAGAGATTTTTCGCGATATGCCCCGTTAATTGTAATTGACTGCTCAAGGCAAAATGATTCATTGCAAACTGGCCCAGTCGATGTTCGTGTAGAATTTGAATCAAAGAATAATTTCCCTGCTGAAACATCCGCATACTGTTTGATTTTGCATTATCGAATAGTAGAATATAATCCCATCAGTAGTGGGGTAAGAAGAGTGGTGGAGCCAGCTTCATAAAATGACTCGAGTCAGTTGCCCGTTCGACATGGACTTGATTGTGGATATTCAGGGGTTTAAGCAGCCGATTGATGCGTTTGTGATGAAAAATGTACAGTCGCTGAAAAATTGGCTTAGCGGGTATCATACTGTATGTGAACGCAACGTTCTTTTGAAATAAATAACACACATATTACTGGTAAAAATGATTTCTTTTATTCATTGACCATTGAAAATCTCCTTTCCACGAAATATAATAACACAATAATATTATAATTTTTTTGTAATTTCACTTGAATAATATTTTCACAAAATCAATAGCGAATAACATTATATCGACAGTCACTGATGTTACTACAGTTCGTCAAATGACGATATCGACGTGGGTCCAAGATCAAATGTTTTGGAATTCAAAACTGTTGTATTTTCCACCATGGAAAACCAATGATAGATGGCCGTCTTTAGCGATTTTCACTGTCCTCTTCAGTAGATTTTTGTCGGCCTCGAAAACATGGAAGATCCTCTCTGGCAGGAAAACGACGTATTCGTTGGCTATTTCGACGAGAATCCTCTCACCATATTTAGTTCGAACGTTCTTGAGATTTCTGACAAGATGTTGTTTCTCCGGTCCCATATCTCGCAGCTTCCTCGTTGGAAGAAATTGCTTGACATCGCTCGCCTCGTTGAGAGATGAAGATTCATTGTCTTGCAGTTGAAGATTCACAAAATTTTCTTGCACAAATCGTATGTCCGATCTCGTTCTTATGAGGTTTTTCAGTTCGTGGATGTTTCGCAAGAGCAATTCAATTCGTTCTTTGCAGAGCGAGAGAGAAGGAGAGATCATTTGTAGTCCATAGTCTTGAACTTCTGGCTATCTGGCCCAACGAGATGGCGGAAAGTGGCCTTTGGGAAAGTGGCCTTTGAGAAAGTGGACCCGTGTCAGTTTTCCTTAAGTCTCTCGCCCTTTTTCCGAGCTTGCCCGAAGGCAAATGGACCAGTGGGTCTCAGTCTTTGATATATTATTTTGCCAGCCCACGTTCATAAATATCCACTATATCCAAGAAATATTCCTTTTAAAATGATATAGAAAATTAAAAAATAAAAAAAGATACGGTCTTTTGTTGCCAAAGCTCAAGCAGCGGGATGAAAACAATTTATTTTTAACACAAGCGAAGTATGAAAATCGAATACGAACAGTCGCTCATAATTTTGTTGTTGAATGTTTAATGAATATCCAATTTTAATGGTTATGTCCGTCTGCGCTGATTCGAAAATCGCGATAATTACATGTCTGTGAACTTAGCATCTCAATTGTTAGCATCTCAGGAAAAAACTATTGATTTACTGGCATCCCACATAGTTCAACAGTTCATGACTATTTTTAGCAATAGTTCAATTAAACTACCCCCGGAATCGACGATTTAAGGGATGAGATGCGAACTTCGCATTCGAACTTCCAGCATCTCAAGGTTATTCAAAGTCTCAAGCCGTGAAAATGTTTGTCTACAATAGTTCTACAAGATTTGATAAGATTTAGCAATAGTTCAATTGTTTAAACAACAAAAAAAATTATAAATAATTATTTAAAAAAAAAAAATTTCTCCCTGGATAATGATAGTTTAAAATAAGTTCTAGGCTTAGCTGTAGGCAGAATGAATAGCTTATAAAGTAATTTGACCAAAACCGATCAGTTCAAGCCGCTCACTATTACCATTCAATTGTTGCTAATTGTTTATAACAAAAAAACCCATTCACACCTGAGATGCTGGTAATTTAATTTGAGTTCTGGGCTCGATTTTGGTCACAATCGGTAGCTTTCGAAGTAACTCATTAATAACCAAGGCGTTCCCGTCGCTCAGAATTTTTCATCAATTGTTGCTAATTATTTATAACAAAAAAAATCATTCACACCTGAGATGCTGGTAGTTTAATTCGAGTTCTTGGCTCCATTTTGGTCACAATCGGTAGCTTTCGAAGTAACTCATCAATAACCAAGGAGTTCCCGTCGCTCAGAATTTTTCATCAATTGTTGCTAATTATTTATAACAAAAAAAATCATTCACACCTGAGATGCTGGTAGTTTAATTCGAGTTCTTGGCTCCATTTTGGTCACAATCGGTAGCTTTCGAAGTAACTCATCAATAACCAAGGAGTTCCCGTCGCTCAGAATTTTTCATCAATTGTTGCTAATTATTTATAACAAAAAAAATCATTCACACCTGAGATGCTGGTAGTTTAATTCGAGTTCTTGGCTCGATTTTGGTCACAATCGGTAGCTTTTGAAGTAACTCATCAATAACCAAGGAGTTCCCGTCGCTCAGAATTTTTCATCAATTGTTGCTAATTATTTATAACAAAAAAAATCATTCACACCTGAGATGCTGGTAGTTTAATTCGAGTTCTTGGCTCCATTTTGGTCACAATCGGTAGCTTTCGAAGTAACTCATCAATAACCAAGGAGTTCCCGTCGCTCAGAATTTTTCATCAATTGTTGCTAATTATTTATAACAAAAAAAATCATTCACACCTGAGATGCTGGTAGTTTAATTCGAGTTCTTGGCTCCATTTTGGTCACAATCGGTAGCTTTCGAAGTAACTCATCAATAACCAAGGAGGTCCCGTCGCTCAGAATTTTTCATCAATTGTTGCTAATTATTTATAACAAAAAAAATCATTCACACCTGAGATGCTGGTAGTTTAATTCGAGTTCTTGGCTCCATTTTGGTCACAATTAGTAGCTTTCGAAGTAACTCATCAATAACCAAGGCGTTCCCGTCGCTCAGAATTTTTTATCAATTGTTGCTAATCATTAATAACAAAAAAAATCATTCACACCTGAGATGCTGGTAGTTTAATTTGAGTTCTGGGCTCGATTTTGGTCACAATCGGTGGATTTCGGAATAACTTATCAATAACCAAGGAGTTCCCGTCGCTCAGAATTTTTCATCAATTGTTGCTAATTATTTATAACAAAACAAATCATTCACACCTGAGATGCTGGTAGTTTAATTCGAGTTCTTGGCTCCAATTTGGTCACAATCAGTAGCTTTTGAAGTAACTCATCAACACCCAAGGCGTTCCCGTCGCTCAGAATTTTTTGTTAATTGTTGCTAATCATTAATAACAAAAAAAATCATTCACACCTGAGATGCTGGTAGTTTAATTTGAGTTCTGGGCTCCATTTTGGTCACAATCTGTAGCTTTCGAAGTGACTCATTCAAAACCGAGGAGTTCCCGTCGCTCGTAATTGTTTATTAATTGTTGCTAATTATTTATACAAGAAAAAATCATTCACACCTGAGATGCTGGTAGTTTAAATTGAGTTCTGGGCTCCGTTTTGGTCACAATCTGTAGCTTTCGAAGTAACTCATTTAAAACTGAGGAGTTCCCGTCGCTCATAACTTTTTATTAATTGTTGCTAATTGTTTATAACAAAAAAAATCATTCACACCTGAGATGCTGGTAGTTTAATTCGAGTTCTTGGCTCCGTTTTGGTCACAATCTGTAGCTTTCGAAGTAACTCATTCAAAACCGAGGAGTTCCCGTCGCTCATAATTTTTTATTAATTGTTGCTAATTATTTATAACATAAAAAATCATTCACACCTGAGATGCTGAGAGTTTTAAATGAGTTCTGGGTTCAGTTGTGGATAAAATAAATAGCTTACATGGTAATATATCAGAAACCGAAGAGTTCAAGCCGCTCACTTTTACCATTCGATTGTTGCTAATTGTTAAGAACAAAAAAAGCCATTCACACCGGAGATGCTGGTAGTTTAAATTGAGTTCTGGGCTCCGTTTTGGTCACAATCTGTAGTTTTCGAAGTAACTCATTCAAAACCGAGGAGTTCATTTTGACTACGACGGAGGCTAGAACTTTTATTAAACTGTTGTCAACTCAGGTGGAAATGGATATTTTTGTTATAAACAATGAGCAACAATTGAATGGTAAAAGTAAGCGGCCTGAACTCTTCGGTTTCCGATATAAGAACATATAAGCTATTTATTTTACCCACAATTGAACCCAGAACTCAATTTAAACTACCAGCATCTCAGGTGTGAATGATTTTTTTTGTTATTAATGATTAGCAACAATTAATGAAAAATTCTGAGCGACGGGAACTCCTTGGTTATTGATGAGTTACTTCGAAAGCTACCGATTGTGACCAAAATGGAGCCAAGAACTCGAATTAAACTACCAGCATCTCAGGTGTGAATGATTTTTTCTGTTATAAATAATTAGCAACAATTGATGAAAAATTCTGAGCGACGGGAACTCCTTGGTTATTGATGAGTTACTTCGAAAGCTACCGATTGTGACCAAAATGGAGCCCAGAACTCAAATTAAACTACCAGCATCTCAGGTGTGAATGATTTTTTTTGTTATTAATGATTAGCAACAATTAATAAAAAATTCTGAGCGACGGGAACGCCTTGGTTATTGATGAGTTACTTCGAAAGCTACCGATTGTGACCAAAATGGAGCCAAGAACTCGAATTAAACTACCAGCATCTCAGGTGTGAATGATTTTTTTTCTTATAAATAATTAGCAACAAGTGATGAAAAATTCTGAGCGACGGGAACTCCTTGGTTATTGATGAGTTATTCTGAAATCTACCGATTGTGACCAAAATGGAGCCCAGAACTCGAATTAAACTCCCAGCATCTCAGGTGTGAATGATTTTTTTTGTTATAAATAATTAGCAACAATTGATGAAAAATTCTGAGCGACGGGAACTCCTTGGTTATTGATGAGTTACTTCGAAAGCTACCGATTGTGACCAAAATGGAGCCCAGAACTCAAATTGAACTACCAGCATCTCAGGTGTGAATGATTTTTTTTGTTATAAATAATTAGCAACAATTGATGAAAAATTCTGAGCGACGGGAACTCCTTGGTCATTGATGAGTTATTCTGGAATCTACCGATTGCGACCAAAATCGAGCCCAGAACTCAAATTAAACTACCAGCATCTCAGGTGTGAATGATTTTTTTTGTTATTAATAATTAGCAACAATTGATGAAAAATTTTGAGTGACGGGAACTCCTTGGTTATTGATGAGTTACTTCGAAAGCTACCGATTGTGACCAAAATGGAGCCCAGAACTCAAATTGAACTACCAGCATCTCAGGTGTGAATGATTTTTTTTGTTATAAATAATTAGCAACAATTGATGAAAAATTCTGAGCGACGGGAACTCCTTGGTCATTGATGAGTTATTCTGGAATCTACCGATTGCGACCAAAATCGAGCCCAGAACTCAAATTAAACTACCAGCATCTCAGGTGTGAATGATTTTTTTTGTTATTAATAATTAGCAACAATTGATGAAAAATTTTGAGTGACGGGAACTCCTTGGTTATTGATGAGTTACTTCGAAAGCTACCGATTGTGACCAAAATCGAGCCCAGAACTCAAATTAAACTACCAGCATCTCAGGTGTGAATGATTTTTTTTGTTTTAAATAATTAGCAACAATTGATGAAAAATTCTGAGCGACGGGAACTCCTTGGTTATTGATGAGTTACTTTCGACAGGTACTGATTGTGACCAAAATGGAGCCAAGAACTCGAATTAAACTACCAGCATCTCAGGTGTGAATGATTTTTTTCGTTATAAATAATTAGCAACAATTGATGAAAAATTCTGAGCGACGGGAAATCCTTGGTTATTTATGAGTTATTCTGAAATCTACCGATTGTGACCAAAATCGAGCCCAGAACTCAAATTAAACTACCAGCATCTCAGGTGTGAATGATTTTTTTTGTTATTAATGATTAGCAACAATTAATGAAAAATTCTGAGCGACGGGAACTCTTTGGTTATTGATGAGTTATTCTGAAATCTACCGATTGTGACCAAAATCGAGCCCAGAACTCAAATTAAACTACCAGCATCTCAGGTGTGAATGATTTTTTTTGTTATTAATGATTAGCAACAATTAATAAAAAATTCTGAGCGACGGGAACGCCTTGGTTATTAATGAGTTACTTCGAAAGCTACCGATTGCGACCAAAATGGAGTCAATAACTCGAATTAAACTACCAGCATCTCAGGTGTGAATGATTTTTTTTGTTATAAATAATTAGCAACAATTGATGAAAAATTCTGAGCGACGGGAACTCCTTGGTTATTGATGAGTTACTTCGAAAGCTACCGATTGTGACCAAAATGGAGCCCAGAACTCAAATTGAACTACCAGCATCTCAGGTGTGAATGATTTTTTTTGTTATTAATGATTAGCAACAATTAATAAAAAATTCTGAGCGACGGGAACGCCTTGGTTAATCATGAGTTACTTCGAAAGCTACCGATTGTGACCAAAATGGAGCCAAGAACTCAAATTAAACTACCAGCATCTCAGGTGTGAATGATTTTTTTTGTTATAAATAATTAGCAACAATTGAAGAAAAATTCTGAGCGACGGGAACTCCTTGGTTATTGATGAATTATTCTGAAATCTACCGATTGTGACCAAAATCGAGCCCAGAACTCAAATTGAACTACCAGCATCTCAGGTGTGAATGATTTTTTTTGTTATAAATAATTAGCAACAATTGATGAAAAATTCTGAGCGACGGGAACTCCTTGGTTATTGATGAGTTACTTCGAAAGCTACCGATTGTGACCAAAATGGAGCCCAGAACTCAAATTGAACTACCAGCATCTCAGGTGTGAATGATTTTTTTTGTTATTAATGATTAGCAACAATTAATAAAAAATTCTGAGCGACGGGAACGCCTTGGTTAATCATGAGTTACTTCGAAAGCTACCGATTGTGACCAAAATGGAGCCAAGAACTCAAATTAAACTACCAGCATCTCAGGTGTGAATGATTTTTTTTGTTATTAATGATTAGCAACAATTAATAAAAAATTCTGAGCGACGGGAACGCCTTGGTTATTGATGAGTTACTTCGAAAGCTACTGATTGTGACCAAAATGGAGCCAAGAACTCGAATTAAACTACTAGCATCTCAGGTGTGAATGATTTTTTTTGTTATAAATAATTAGCAACAATTGATGAAAAATTCTGAGCGACGGGAACTCCTTGGTTATTGATGAGTTATTCTGAAATCTACCGATTGTGACCAAAATGGAGCCCAGAACTCGAATTAAACTACCAGCATCTCAGGTGTGAATGATTTTTTTTGTTATTAATGATTAGCAACAATTAATGAAAAATTCTGAGCGGCGGGAACTCCTTGGTTATTGATGAGTTACTTCGAAAGCTACCGATTGTGACCAAAATGGAGCCCAGAACTCAAATTGAACTACTAGCATCTCAGGTGTGAATGATTTTTTTTGTTATTAATGATTAGCAACAATTAATAAAAAATTCTGAGCGACGGGAACGCCTTGGTTATTGATGAGTTACTTCGAAAGCTACTGATTGTGACCAAAATGGAGCCAAGAACTCGAATTAAACTACTAGCATCTCAGGTGTGAATGATTTTTTTTGTTATAAATAATTAGCAACAATTGATGAAAAATTCTGAGCGACGGGAACTCCTTGGTTATTGATGAGTTATTCTGAAATCTACCGATTGTGACCAAAATGGAGCCCAGAACTCGAATTAAACTACCAGCATCTCAGGTGTGAATGATTTTTTTTGTTATAAATAATTAGCAACAATTGATGAAAAATTCTGAGCGACGGGAACTCTTTGGTTATTGATGAGTTACTTCGAAAGCTACCGATTGTGACCAAAATCGAGCCCAGAACTCAAATTGAACTACCAGCATCTCAGGTGTGAATGATTTTTTTTGTTATTAATGATTAGCAACAATTAATAAAAAATTCTGAGCGACGGGAACGCCTTGGTTATTAATGAGTTACTTCGAAAGCTACCGATTGTGACCAAAATCGAGCCCAGAACTCAAATTAAATTACCAGCATCTCAGGTGTGAATGGGTTTTTTTGTTATTAATGATTAGCAACAATTAATAAAAAATTCTGAGCGACGGGAACGCCTTGGTTATTAATGAGTTACTTCGAAAGCTACCGATTGTGACCAAAATGGAGCCCAGAACTCAAATTGAACTACCAGCATCTCAGGTGTGAATGATTTTTTTTGTTATTAATGATTAGCAACAATTAATAAAAAATTCTGAGCGACGGGAACGCCTTGGTTAATCATGAGTTACTTCGAAAGCTACCGATTGTGACCAAAATGGAGCCAAGAACTCAAATTAAACTACCAGCATCTCAGGTGTGAATGATTTTTTTTGTTATAAATAATTAGCAACAATTGAAGAAAAATTCTGAGCGACGGGAATTCCTTGGTTATTGATGAGTTATTCTGAAATCTACCGATTGTGACCAAAATCGAGCCCAGAACTCAAATTAAACTACCAGCATCTCAGGTGTGAATGATTTTTTTTGTTATTAATGATTAGCAACAATTAATGAAAAATTCTGAGCGACGGGAACTCCTTGGTTATTGATGAGTTACTTCGAAAGCTACCGATTGTGACCAAAATGGAGCCCAGAACTCAAATTGAACTACTAGCATCTCAGGTGTGAATGATTTTTTTTGTTATTAATGATTAGCAACAATTAATAAAACATTCTGAGCGACGGGAACGCCTTGGTTATTGATGAGTTACTTCGAAAGCTACTGATTGTGACCAAAATGGAGCCAAGAACTCGAATTAAACTACTAGCATCTCAGGTGTGAATGATTTTTTTTGTTATAAATAATTAGCAACAATTGATGAAAAATTCTGAGCCACGGGAACTCCTTGGTTATTGATGAGTTATTCTGAAATCTACCGATTGTGACCAAAATGGAGCCCAGAACTCGAATTAAACTACCAGCATCTCAGGTGTGAATGATTTTTTTTGTTATAAATAATTAGCAACAATTGATGAAAAATTCTGAGCGACGGGAACTCCTTGGTTATTGATGAGTTACTTCGAAAGCTACCGATTGTGACCAAAATCGAGCCCAGAACTCAAATTGAACTACCAGCATCTCAGGTGTGAATGATTTTTTTTGTTATTAATGATTAGCAACAATTAATAAAAAATTCTGAGCGACGGGAACGCCTTGGTTATTAATGAGTTACTTCGAAAGCTACCGATTGTGACCAAAATCGAGCCCAGAACTCAAATTAAATTACCAGCATCTCAGGTGTGAATGGGTTTTTTTGTTATAAACAATTAGCAACAATTGAATGGTAATAGTGAGCGGCTTGAACTGATCGGTTTTGGTTAAATTACTTTATAAGCTATTCATTCTGCCTACAGCTAAGCCTAGAACTTATTTTAAACTATCATTATCCAGGGAGAAATTTTTTTTTTTTTAATCAATTATTTATAATTTTTTTTGTTGTTTAAACAATTGAACTATTGCTAAATCGTATCAAATCTTGTAGAACTATTGTAGACAAACATTTTCACGGCTTGAGACTTTGAATAACCTTGAGATGCTGGAAGTTCGAATGCAAAGTTCGCATCTCATCCCTTAAATCGTCGATTCCGGGGGTAGTTTAATTGAACTATTGCTAAAAATAGTCATGAACTGTTGAACTATGTGGGATGCCAGTAAATCAATAGTTTTTTCTTGAGATGCTAACAATTGAGATGCTAAGTTCACAGACATGATAATTACGGGCTCTGAAATTTCGACGACGAACCGCGGATTGAGACCCACTGCTCGATTCGCCTTCGGGTGAATTCGCAAAAACGGTGGGAGACTTGGGGCAAACTGACACGGGCCCTGACTTTCTCAAACGCCACTTTCCCACAATGCCGATGACGTATCATCTCCTTGTAAGCTTCAATTTATTTCTCCAGAACAATTTTCCCCGAAATAACCCGAATAGTGTTAGACTATTATTTCGAATCTCGAGAAAGAAATAATCGTACCGGAGGAATCCGTCATAATCGACGGCACGGAGCGAAAATTTCTTCAAAAAACATTTTTTTGCTACATAGTATCTCCCTGTATGTTATTAAGCCTCTAAGACCCACTGGGACATATATGTCCCAGAAACGCGTTCAAAAATTCATAACTCCGCGAAAAATTGAGATATCTTCGATTTCTTTTCGGATTAGACATGCGACGTTCTTCTACTTTTTGAAGGGTATGGTCATATATGAACATCCATCAACATTTATTAACAATAACATAAAAATGCACCCCGTGTTTAGGCGATTTTTGTAGTTTCTCGATGAATGAATGGAACCAAGGATTCAAACCCTTCGGAATAAATTGCGAAATGCATTGTAATCACTTTAGGAACAGATTTCCCTCTTTTCAAGTATTTCAACCCCCGCGGCTCTTGAAAACTACCCTTTGATGCACCCCCTCCACAATAAAAAATTCCCGTTCACTGTTTCCCATTACTATACTGAGTTCCATGGAAGAAAATATTTGTCAATACATAGTGATGGAGTATGATAAACTTGCACTGTATCACAACCCTTCTTATCTACCTTAATGTGTGTGAGCTACCCTTCACGTCAGTGTTGGTCGGTAGGTGATTTTTTCACGATATCTCCCAACTCTTTTGAGCATGCCTTTTTCCTGCAGTCAAATTCCTTGGAACTGGGAATATGAGGCTTTTCGTGGTTGGTGATTTCGAAAATCGGGTCAGATTCAACGAATTTTCAAAATTCAAAATGGCGGATTGGAAATGTGAAAGTGATCGGAATGGTTCGTAAATGTCGGTTCAGGATCGCTGGATATGATTTCGTTTTCAAAATCACGGAATCCAAGATGGCGGATCCAATATGGCGGGAGTGATAACTTTTTCTTCGATACGACTGCAATTAGCCTACATATTTCTAGTTTCCAGGGTCCACTGCGTGCAGGTTACAGTACATTTACAACAATTTTATTGCTGAGAAATCGACATTGCTGGACTCCGTCCACGAGAGGGATGAAATACAACCCCCATATTCGAATCGAAGATTCGCTATGTATATGGGTAACTCTTGAGGACTCTCAGATGTGATTCCATGTTCTGGGTTAGCATGGAAAAATCTACAACAATTATATTGCTGAGAAATCGACATTGCTGGACTCCGTCAACGAGAGGGATGAAATACAACCCCCATATTCGAATCGAAGATTCGCTATTAATATGAGTGACTCTTGAGGACTCTCAGATGTGATTCCGTGTTCTGGGTTAGCATAGAAAAATCCACAACAATTTTATTCCTGAGAAATCGACATATATCTGAATTCCGTCCACGAGAGGCTTAAAATACAACCCCCAAGATGGTATCCATGACTAACCGTGGGTATGATTGTTCCCTGTAAATATCGCAAGTGATTCAGAAAGACGACATTTCGTTGGTAAAATGTTTCTACGCTACGGACACTGAGGAATGCAAATATAACCCCTAGAATGATTTCCGATTGTTTCATTGGATAGAAGTGACTCTTGTTGATCCCCAGAAATGATTTCAGTGACATATATTCCGAAGAAAAATTTTCTAATCTTATTTTCGAACATAAGGGTGGTTTTTCACGAAAAGGGTGGTTTTGAGGGGTGTGAAAATTATGGCAATTTATTTCTGTCATCTGTGTCCTAGTATCACCCCAAAACCGTCGCAGTTCCGAATGAAAAGTGATTTTAAATAATTCGGGTCTTAAAGGGTTAAAATAAGCTTGTTTTAGGCTTTACTCGAGCCATTTGACGACATTCAATTAATTTACAGCACGCATCGATTATGATGGATCAAAATCAACCAGTCCGAACGCTGAACCGCGTTTGACACTTGATGTCCCGCAGCCATAGCTGTGAGTAAACGCACTCGAACGGTCACATCCGTGCCTGAGTCAGTGCTGCCGAATTGAGGGGAAGCGCAGATTTTGAAAGACTCCCACCACACGGTTTTGTTGAATGACGCGTGAGGAGAGGCAACTCGCGCGCACGCGTGCAATACTGTGGCGCTGCCGTGGGCATAACTCTAATGCTCCGCCTCCTTCGACGCGCTAAATTTGAATTGAGTATATAGTTTAGCCGACCCGTCGATCCGATTTCACGAGGAAAAATTTGATACTCATTACTATCGTTTCCGAACAATTTTGTTAGCGTTTATTTGCTTAAGGGCGGGGTAAGGTATTAACAATTGTTTTTGCTTCTATTGTTTATTTTTTTAACTGAATGCATAATATCTTAAGAATATTGTGTTAATATTTCAAGTCGATTGGAGCAAAATTGACGATGTTATGAGTATTTAAGTGTCCGTTGCTCCGGGCTGGATTTTTATACCTGATGGACAGCGGCGTGGTGCGTTGACTCAAAGACGTACAGCGGTATTGTTAATGCAAAACCTTATGGTAAAGATTTTGTGATAAACAAAAAAAATGCATAGGGCATGTCCAAAAGAGAATGGGAACGCGTCAGCGTGAACTAGTAAAAAGAGCGTAGTTAACACAGAAACCGAGGCCGGAAAGATGGTAAGAAGAAAAAGTCTTTCTGGCAAAGGAAAGCTTACTGCTAAAATGATTGACAAATTGACTGTTTACTATGGACTGGCTATTCGACGTAATCATGATTCAATTGATAAGATGAAAAATGCCATATGGGCAACTAATCATCACTACAGTTCAACCGACGAAAACCCACAGCACGAGAAAGGCCCGAGCAGCAAAGACTCCGGGTGCGAATGGCAGAAAGCTACAGCTGCAGATGCTCTAGAATCATTCAAACACAGCTGGACCGATAGAATATGGAAATGTCAAATGGAAAATACTGTGATTGACGAAACTCAATTTTTTTTAAAATGAAACGGAATGAAAAAAAAATCGATGACGTTTTTGTCGAGGATATTTTCAATCGCTAAAAACCAGTCAAATAATAAAATATAAAATTAACAAATTAAAAAATTGCAAAAACTCCCGGGTGCGAGCATTGTCTTGCATAATAAATGACCTTATCTGAAAATTCAAAAAGGATGAAACAATCTTCGATATCGTCTTAGTTTATTAAGGGGGTACATCTGTGTAGAATGCCGGAAAAGTAGGTGAATTTTGGAAATTATTATCTCAAAAACCATTCGTCTGATTGAATCCAAGTTGGATTTATTTGAAAGTATATACATTGAGGTATGTTGACGATTTTTCATGTAAATATATACTGAATGGGAGCGCTGTTATTCTGGCCGGCGTAAAACAACTTTGTCGACGGCACGGTTTGCGGTTCCCACTTTTTCTCCTAGTCGGTTGGTCTGAAACAAAAATTTCAAGAAGATTCTTAAAGTGTAACGTCTTGAGCTGTTCGGCACGTAGGATTTTTTCTATTTTATGTTTTTTCACAAAATGGCGCTCGATTGAAATTGAAATTCACTTTTTAACCTCAATTTACGACCTTTTTTGGTTGATAAAAAAAAATAAAATAGTTTTAAAAAAATTCTACGTGCCGAACTTCATTGCCTATCCGTGCATATTGTGTCAAAATTTTAAAGGAATCGGTCAATCCGTCATCTAAAAAAAAGTGGGAACTGACTTTGAAAAGCGTGTTTCGAGATAAACGCGTTTGAAATTTTGGATATCGCTATATATTTATATAAAAAATCGTCAACATACCTGAATGTATATACTTTTAAATAAAACCAACTTGGATTAAATCGGACAAACAGCTTTTGAGATAATAATTCCCAAAATTTACCCACTTTTCCCGCAATCTACACAGATGTGCCCCCTTAATAGTTTAAATTATTTAAAAAATTAAAAATGATTAAACAGTTCTCGATATCACCTTAGTTGAGTAAGAGTTTGAATTATGACCGTTCATGTTTATTAATTCTTCATGATTCTCATGAAGCCTTCGATTCAGTCGGGTAACGTCCTCTACTATATCGCCGAACATTCATTTGTTATATCAGTACACGGTTAAATTAATGACGTCTCCCGACTGAATCGAAGGCTTCATGAGAATCATGAAAAATTCATAAACATGAACGGTTATAATTCAAACTCTTACTAAACTAAGATGATATCGAGAACTGTGTAATCATTTTTAATTTTTTAAATAATTCAAACTATCAATAAACTAAGACGATATAGAAGATTATCTCATCCTTTTTGAATTTGCAGATAAGGTAGTTTATTATGCAAGACAATGCTCGCAGCCGGGAGTTTTTTCAAATTTTCTAATTTGCTTTAATTTCATCCTTTTTATGAGACAAGTTCTTTTACGTTCTAGTTTTTACACAAGTTTTACTGCGTTCGAGACTTTTTCGTTAGTTTTAAATTTATCAATTTGTTTTATCCCCTTTGAATTGATTAACTTTTCCCATGCTTTTTATAAAATTCATTTTTTCCACCCATTTTATAACAGACGATTTTTTGCGTTCCAGTTCTTTTTTTGCGCTCGAGTTTTTTTTTAGCTGGGAATTTTTAAAAAAATTTTAATTAAATTTTATTATAATCTGGAATAATAAAATAACAAGATTATATATATTTTCAATTTTTTATTGTATAAAGACCGTGCAAAAAATGTAAATCCTATCGACAACCACGAATATACCATAAAACATTATTTTTAGTCTTTCTATGGGGCATTCCATGACATTCCGGGTAGTCGCATACCCTTGACTCAAAATTTTTGCCCCATGATTTTTTCTATTAATCTACATCGAAAATGAAGAGACACGTGTTTCGGGGTTTGCCGTTTCCAGCGCCCGCTATTGAGATGCAGCAGATTGAAGGTTTCCAATTATTGACGATATTTCGAATTTCAAATCGATATATCTCGACAACCGCCAATAATAATTGAAAAAACCAAGGTAGCTTTTTCTTTTGTTTTTACACGGTCTATGCAATAAAAATAAGTACCATTTTCTTTGCACTGTTTGAACTATTATTAATTAATAATTAATCGATTAAACATTGAATATCTCAAAAAACACCTATTTGATTTTTCTTATTTTTTTTTTCCTAAATTCTATGAATAAAAACGAAACGATCGAGACCAGTTTCTATTTGGCTATGGACTTAGTTTAGAAGTTACAGATGTTTTTGTGATAAAAAACACGTTTAATTCGGTTCATTTCTCAGCGATAATTCATATTGCACTGGGAACTATTGGCCGCTCGTTGTAACGAAAATGGTAACATATATACGCATACATAAGCATATATTAGTATACGGATATAAATATATGGGGGATTCCACGGTGAAACTGGAAGCTGCATACCGTTGAATCAACATTTTTGACCCACGATTTTTTATGTTGATATACGTCGAAAATGAAGAGACACGTGTTTCGGGGTTTGACGTTTTTAGCGCCCGTTATTGAGATGCAATGGAATTAAGTTTTTCAATTATTGACGATATTCGGTATTTTAAATCGATATATCTCAACAACGGCCAATGATAAATTAAAAAACCAGGTAAGCTTTTTTTTGTCTTCACGCGGTCTTTGCGATAAAGATATGTACAATTATGTTGCACCGTTTGAACTGTTATTAATTAACAATTAATCGTATAATTATTGAATATCTCGAAAACAGCCATTTTGATTTCCTCTATTTTACTCCTTAAATAAAAACAAAAAGACCCCGCTCAATTTTTCCGTTGGCTTCATTTAGGAGTTGTAGCTTTTTTCGTCATGAAAAACACGTTTAATCATTACTACCGTTAATTATATATATGTGTACGTGTGTGTGACTAGAAATAATTATCATTTTCTATCTCTTAAGAGATATTCAATAATTATACGATTAACTGTTAATTGATGATAGTTCAAACGGTGTAACATAATTGTACATATCTTTATCGCAAAGACCGCGTGAAGACAAAAAAAAGCTTACCTTGTTTTTTAATTTATCATTGGCCGTTGTTGAGATATATCGATTTGAAATACCGAATATCGTCAATAATTGAAAAACTTAATTCCATTGCATCTCAATAACGGGCGCTAAAAACGTCAAACCCCGAAACACGTGTCTCTTCATTTTCGACGTATATCAACATAAAAAATCGTGGGTCAAAAATGTTGATTCAACGGTATGCAGCTTCCAGTTTCACCGTGGAATCCCCCATATATTTATATCTGTATACTAATATATGCTTATGTATGCGTATATATGTTACCATTTTCGTTACAACGAGCGGCCACTAGTTCCCAGTGCAATATGAATTATCGCTGAGAAATGAACCGAATTAAACGTGTTTTTTATCACAAAAAAATCTGTAACTTCTAAACTAAGTCCATAGCCAAATAGAGACTGGTCTCAATCGTTTCGTTTTTATTCATAGAATTTAGGAAAAAAAAAATAAGAAAAATCAAATAGGTGTTTTTTGAGATATTCAATGTTTAATCGATTAATTGTTAATTAATAATAGTTCAAACAGTGCAACAAAATTGTACTTATTTTTATTGCATAGACCGTGTAAAAACAAAAGAAAAAGCTACCTTGGTTTTTTCAATTATTATTGGCGGTTGTCGAGATATATCGATTTGAAATTCGAAATATCGTCAATAATTGGAAACCTTCAATCTACTGCATCTCAATAGCGGGCGCTGGAAACGGCAAACCCCGAAACACGTGTCTCTTCATTTTCGATGTAGATTAATAGAAAAAATCATGGGGCAAAAATTTTGAGTCAAGGGTACGCGACTACCCGGAATGCCATGGAATGTCCCCTATATATTAAGTCCTATAGGCATCGTGTCCGAATTTTTTATGAGCTGTGGATGATTATTGACTAAATCGATATCATAGTTTAAAAAAAAGCTAATACAAATATGAGTGAACTGTTTAAATTGATAGAACAAAATTGAATTGAATACTGAATAAAACGAAGTTAAAGAAACAAGAATAGACTTTTAGTAAGTCTTGGCGAGTTTACAAAGTCTTGACCGGAGGATTATTAGCACATGCTCATTGTTCTCCGAAGCAGCTGGGTACAGTCTTAACGAAGTGTCAATCCATCGTGGAAGTTTATGAGCGCGTTTATATGTAGCCTCGACCAGATTTCAGCTCACCATGAAGTTTTTGAGCGCAGCTCTATATAGCCTCGAAGAATTGTCAGCGCATCGTGAAGGTTTGGGGCGCGGCTCTATGTAGCCTTGACCAGGTTTCAGTGCATTAAGGAGTTTTTGAGCGCGGCTCTATGTAGCCTTGAACAAATGTCAGCGCATCGTGAAATTTTCGAGCGTGGCTCTGTGTAGCCTTCAACAAATTTCAGCGCATCGTGAAATTTTCGAGCGCGGCTCTGTGTAGCCTTCAACAAATTTCAGCGCATCGTGAAATGGCTTCTATCGAGCCTTGACCAGATATCAGCGCATTCCGCTCGTTCTTGATAATCATCAAATCATCATAGATTTTGTAGTTGTATATCGGCATAATCGTCAGCGAGAGCGCATTGCATGGCTGCCACTTCGAAGAGAACCTCTCTAGCTAAGTTTGAAAAAAAAGAAACATCGTAAAACATAAAAAGTGTTATGCATATTAGGTTTCCAAATATTTCATGTACACCGAAAATTTAATCGACTTCCAAAAAAAAATAAGATCAAATTTGAAATTTTGACCATGACTGTCTACGGTATTAATAATTTCATTTTATCACAAATACATTTTTATCTGAAAATTCAGCTCTTTTTTAAGATAACATGTGAACTTCTGATCTTCCAGCAAAAGTTTGGAAAGCAATTTTATAGGCAGTTCGGTTCTCGACAAAACATTTCTCATTGTCGATAGTTGATAAAATATGTTAGAAGTATTAAGCAACCCTATGAATTTTACATTGTCGATACGATTTAATAATTCATAGGGTTGCTCGATACGCCTAACATATTTTATCAACTATCGACGATGAGAAATGATTGTATAAACTCATACGATCATTTCGAATATCAACTATAGACGATGAGAAATCGATGAGAATTGTTAGGCGTGTTGTGCAACCAGCACACCCTAAAGCATTTTTTTCCTGCACGAATTATTATCTGAAACAAAACACAAAGAACGAAAATATTAATGATTAATCATATTAAATACCTTTAAATAATCCCGTAAAGATTAAGGTGAGAGACTACATTGGCGAGTGCGAGAGAGTTAGCTGCAATCACGGCAACCCGTTGTTTGTCGCCACAATTGTTCTGTCGAATAAAACACGGTTCTTACATCATGCGTCTGAGAATTGTGCATGATGTAAAGACCGTCTTTTATTCGACAAAACAATTGGCGCCCCAAACAATTGATTACAGTTTTCTGTTACCGACTGAGCAGTATCCCATTACCTTAAGCGTTACCAACACTTACCTTAGTTCATACCAGAGATGAGTAGGGAGATTGGTACAGAGCCGTATATCGGCCATTCCGGCTGCTTTTCATTCGTTGGTCGTGCAGAGGCGACGCCTCGTGGTCGACGAGGAAAAGACGCCGGCGTTTTTGCTTGTTTAGCGTATACTGGGTAGCCGAAAGCAAATTCTCGGCCGGATTGAACCGCTCACGTACGGGCATAGCTCGGAGTGGTGTGTGTGTGTGTGCATGTACAGGAAGGCTGGCTAGGATGTATTGTATCAGACGGGAGGATTTTCGACGCCGCCGTGAATATCTCGTTTCGACAAGCGTTCTTGGCTTGCCGCGCAACGACGATCGAGCGTTGATGTATTTCCCTTTACAGTGTCCCCGTACATCGATGTTTTTGCATTTATTTCTAACTCATTTTGGTTATAATTATATCGCATATTCTGTGAAATTTATGTTTTTGGACTAAATTGTTTTGCATATTATCGAAAAAATAAATCTCCATTGATGGCGTATATTTATGTAAAATTTCCGAGAAAAACGATTATTGCAAATATTATTTTGGATTGAACACAAACCTTTGAAAATTGAGTTTGACCGGTGGAAAGCTTATAAATAATCGAGTCCATTGATATTTTCATATCAGGTATAACTCACAGCACTCCTGCCTTCTCAAGAGAACACAATTCACACACGTTTGCACAATCTTTATGATCCACTCAACTCAAGAACCAGCTAAGATTTTCCGTGGTTCTTGGGCTCAAATTAAAGATAAAAATGTAGAAGTGAGGCGTGAGAAATTTTAAATAAGAAAAAATTAACTTTCTCTATAAGTCAAAATCAAGATAGAAAATTTGGGAATAATCCTTAATGATGGAAATATATTCTTTGTAATATTAATAAATTCAAACATCCATAAGCTTTCCAATAGTGCTTGCAGAAAGTTCTTAGCGTTTTTCATCTCAAAGTTGTCGACGTTCAAAAACCAGTGATTTTTACGAGCACGTTTGTGGCCTGATAATGTTCTCCGGTAGTGTATAAAATAAAAAATTACTGTTTTAATATTCTGTTTTAATTTTCATGTCATGATCAAAAGTTTATTTTCAAAATACATAAAAAATCAGTCGTTATTAATAAATAAATGAATTTAAATTATGATTTCAAACTTCACATCCTTTATATATTTCTACTAGCCGAAACAAAATGTCCACGGCCTCGCAGAAAATGTTTTTTTTCTGAAATCGGCTCTTAGTCAGTTTCGATGCTTCTTCGGCAATCGAACGTTAATCTCGTAAAATTAAAGTCCTCTAAAAGAAAGAAAAATAAATAATGAAATTAAATGAAAAATTCACAGTTACGCCTCACTATTGAGATAGAGAGCTGAAATTTGGAGGATCTTCTTCTTATGAGGTCAACTTCAGATTTTTGAAGTGGAATACATTTTTTTTAAATACAAATAAATTATATAATAATTTTAAAAAAAGCTGACAGGTACGCCTTAATATTAAGATAAAGCCCTAAAATTTGAAAGATCTTGATTCTTTGAGGTCACTACTGAATTTTGCAACTAGGAAAAATTAAAAAAAAAAGTTAACAAAAAAGTGAAAAAAGAAAATTCACGGACACGGTTTATCACCATATCATGATGGAGAGCTAAAATTTGGAAAACGAGTTCTTTTTGAGCTCAACTTTATATTGTTCAAATAGGAAAAAAAAATTTCAAACGTCGATAAAAAAATATTGAACACTTTTCAGGCGTCCCTTAGTGTTAAGATAGAGAGCTCAAATTTAGAGGTCCAGTCAATCGGGTCTTTCTGGAGGTTTCCGCAGCTGAGGACAGTTGGGTCAACATTTTTGACCCCGAATTTTTTACATCAATATATGTCGAAAATGAAGAGAACCGTATTTCAGCGTTTTTTATTTTGAGCCCTTGCTTTTGAGTACAGTCAAACGAATTTTTTGGACTATCGACCATGCTCCGTCATTCAAATCGATTTACCTCAGCAACGGTTAGTGATGACTTAAAGAACCACGGGTGTTCTTGAACGCTCTATACAATGAAAACATTTACGATTATGTTGCACAAATTCAACAATTACTCATAAGCAATTTAAAATTGAAAGTGAAATAGAACAAAAAATGTACCCTTAATGTAAAAAAATTTTTTTTTTCAATTAAACGGAATAGAAAACTTCAGCCACCTTGAACTATTTGGGCCGACGCTTCGTTCGGAAGCTATAGCTTTTTTTGTCATAAAAAACTCGTAAATATACGTATGCTATTTGTAAGAAATTGCATGAATGAAACGTATTCTTAATTATTGAAATTTATTTTTTTCCCAATACCTTGAACGAAAACAAAAATTTTGAAACCCTGCCGAACTTGGGCTGAGACTTCATTCGAAGGTTATAGCTTTTTTTGTTATAAAAAACCCGTAAATATACATGTTTTAGTAGTCAAAGATTACATGGAAAAAAAAATATCCTCAATTATTGAAATTTATTTTTCTTCAAATTCCTTGAACGAAAACGAAAATTTTGATAACCAGCCGGACTTGTGCCGACGCTCCGTTCTAAAGTTATAGGTTTTTTCTTGACAACCGGGTAAATATTTACGGGTTATTTATGTCGAGTAAAAGCTATAACTTCTGAACGAAGCGTCGGCCCAAAAAGTTCAAGGTGGCTAAATTTTCATTCCCGTTTAAGAAATTGAAAAAAAAAGTTTTTAAAAAGTAAGTAAATTTTTTCTTCTATTTAACTACATATATATGAGCAAGTCCACCAATTCAAGTACCGGTTTTGGCCGTCGACAGCAGCGATCTTTTTGTAACTTTGAGAAACGGAAGCCCCCATTGAGAAAGGAACTCTGAGTTTTTCTTGGATTTTTCCCTTCGTTATTGTCGCTGTAATTATATGGGTAATTCTGTGAGTTTTTTATGTTTTTCTTGTTTTTATTAGTTTCTGAATGTGTTTTGATAGAAAAAAAAATTAGACTCGACCACCTTTTCTATGTAAAAAAAGCTCAGCTTTTCGAAAAAAAATACGAAAACATTTTCGGGACTCGAAAAATGACTTAAAATCGCATTTGAAATATCAAAGTCAATTTTCCGCAAAAGTATATTTAAAAAAAAATGTTCAAGTATTTTTCTCTAAAAGCTGAAAAATTTTTACGTAATATATGTAAAAAACAAGCTGGGACCTCTTTAATAATTCGTTAAATCACCAAATGCTAATGCAAATGCTAATGTTAAATCACAAAACATCTAAAACCTCAATTTATATTTTCTCATTTTGAAATGATTCACAATACTGAGATCATGAAACCAAAATGATTTGATTAGTTGATAAGTTTCTGCAGGTAATGACGTCGTTTTATTTTATTTTATCGTATTTTGAAGTGGCAACATTCTCAATTTTGTAAATGAAAAATTGATCATAAAGGTTAAAAAAAATTGTTAAGAATATTCTTCTAACGTTACGTTATTGAGGAGTCATTATAGAAATAAATGTATATCAACTGTATCGTCAAAAAAATTATCAATAATATCCTTTTTCAATATCGAACTAATCTTACCTCACCCTTAAGCTGTAGATGGTACGCACTTGCGAAAGTAACAGCGTCACCACATGACTCTAAGTTTCATCTTTGATCATATGGTTTTCATGTATTTACGGTGAACACGGTCTTGCGTCACTGTGCAATTGTAGTAGAAACATCAATACAATTCATTTGAAAATAAAAAAATATAAATTGAGGTTTTAGTTGTTTCGTCATACATTTGGTGATTCAACGATTTATAACGGAGGTCCCAATTTTATTTTTGCATGTATTACGTGAAATTTTCTCAGCTATTCGAGAGAAATACTTTCAAAAATTTTTAAAAATATAATTTTGCTAAAAATCGACTTTTATATTTCAAATGCGATTTTGAGTAACTTCTCAACTCTCAAAAGTTTTTTTGGTAATTATGCAGAAAGTGGACGCCACCTGGATTTCCCTGGAATGAAGATATGTTATAGAGGGCACTTTTCTGAGTAATTTTGCGAACTTTACTTATATGCACGCACAATGCGCGTCGCGCGCTGTGAATTCCTCGCCACCTGACGCGTAACTCAACAGAAAAATCCTCATAACTTTTTCAAAAATGTAAGTTCCGCACTTTTTCCAACGGAAAAATATTCTCAATTGAACACAGAATGAATATCTATGAGAAAAAATATGAAAATCGATGGAGAAGTCGTTGAATTTTTTATTTGTTTAACAAAATTGTTTATATTTTAGATAAATTTTTGCATCACGTTTTAAAAAAAAATGTCATTGAATAGAACAGTTTGTTAGAAATATTTCCTAAAAATATTATTTAATTTTATCAAAATAGATCGAGAGAAAAATGTTCGTCTAAATTAATACATAAAAATTTTAATGTTAATAACTTTTAGAAAAATGGAAATTTCGAAAAAACGAAAGATGCGTATTCTTGTATCTCTCAAAAGTATCAGAATATGTTGGTTACTTTCATATCCCCGAGTGACGGTTTTTCCAGGGGGCCACTTGTTTTATTTTTGCGCTGCTAACAAAATTATACACGGTACAAATAATATGCTACGCATCCCTACTCTCCCAAAAAGAACCTTACGACATGATTTTTCTTGTGTCGCTAACCACTCGGCTACATTAAAAACCTAATTTTGACAATTGAAACCTGGAGAATGCAATTAATTCTTATTATTTTTAAGTTCCCGACTTTACAGGAAAGTTATTATAATGATCCCGAAAATCAATTTTTTGGCGATCTTCATGTTTCAAGGCCATTGGGATCATTTTAGCCAATTTTGAGCAAAATGTATATATGTGTGTGTGTGCGTGTGTGTGTCTGTACGCACGTACGTACAGACTGATCGATAATGGAATCGATGTGTTCTGCTCTAACTTAGAGCTGATTCGATTTTTGTCCAATTTGGTATCGTTTTTTAGTTTTCTGAAGAAAACATAATTCAAAAATTTCGCTCGCAAATCGAGAAGTTACTTGCGCGGCTCGTAAAGAGTCACACAAAATAAACATAAATAGCTGTAGGGATTGATAGCCATAGGCATTGCTTACCATGGGCACTAGCCATAGGCCTCCCAATTTTTTTATATTGTTTCCTGATAGTTCAAAGTGCAGATTTTGACGTGGGGCGATTAAGTCTGAATTTGCCCCGTCGGATATAATGTGCGAGTTTTCCAAATTTAATAATCTTTGAAATTCAATGAAAAATAATAGACATGGTTATACCACTTTCTACAGAGGAACTTGAGGAGTACTTTCAGAAAAAATGTTCATTCAAATTGAAGACCAGCCGGGGCAGAAGTGGGCCGATTTTTCCAATAAAAAGACTTTTTTGCGCATTTATTCGTATTTGTTTCCGTAAATCGTACTCTACTCGTTCAAGGTATTTATTTTTTTAGTTATCAAAATAATTAAACGTAATATACATTTGCTCCCCGTTTACACAATCTTGTATGTTATGTTCAATTATTACGATTGTATCAAAGACAAATTGCAATCATTCCTGTGTTGCATTGTGCCGTTTTGAGCCGAAAATTAGTTTGATTTCATATTGAACGTATAATACTTATTCAAGACACGGGGTCAAACCATAATTTAACAATATAAATTCTTGCTACAAACCTTGAACGAATAAAGAACTATTTTCGGAGACGAAGGAAGGGAAATGCCCAAACGAAGTTTTTGACTTGAAAGAAAAATCAAATGTCAGGGAATAAAAATTTAATCGGATTTCTCCAGATGATTGTATGATTAACATTTCGGAAAAAAAAAATTACCTTCGGGACTTGAACCTACAAATTTTCAGTTCCCACGCAAGCACGCTACCACTGTAGCTATCACGGCAGCTCGAATCGGATGCTATCAATATCTTTTAAATTTGTGATTCGTGAACGGTTTTCCCCGGAATAACCCGAATAGTGCAATCTATTATTTTTAATCCCAAGAAAGAAATTTTTTTTAAAAACATTTTTTGCTACGTGTTATTTCCCTATATGTTATTAAAATCAACCTTTTTTAGGCATTACTTGATCCATTTGACGACATTCAAGTATTTCACGCATCGATTATGATGGGTCAAACTTACAAGGGGAGGGCCAACATAGTCCGTCTCCGATTCGGTTCTAATTTTGCACACGTAAAGGTTGAGGTCACAGGTATAACAGGTGCAAATAATAAAACGCGCCTCTCAAGCGTTCTCGAGATAGAAATTCTTGGAAATTTTCGTGCCTTTATGTACCTTCTACGTTAGCCGAACAACAGCGAGCGGCGTGGCGCAGCGGCAACGGCTTCGCTTCGTAAGCGCGTGGTCGCTGGATCGAATCTCGCTGTGGAAACTTTTTTTTTTTTTCTTTTTCTTTCTAATAATTTGAAAAATCATTCAAAATTATGTGTCTTTACAAATGTGTGTGCTTTTGAATCGATTTCAACACCTAATTTTGTAACAGGAGAGGGATTCTGAAAAAATTGTACAGGAGGTTGAAAAATGAATAGTTTTATTCCCGGTATTGTATACAAGTAGGTATTCGGTCAACTTTTTTTAATTCAAAATCTTCATTTTCGAGTGATGAAGGACTGCATGAAGTCGGGTGATACAGGTCGTAGAAACACGGGAAGCAGAAATTCTTGCGGCACCTTGCGCACGTGACGAAAGCCGTATTTTCGCACTCACAGGGTTTTTGTAGAACATCTACCGCAAAGCAGACTTGATTGACATTCATGAACGAGGTCCTGTCGTCGCACAATTTGGCCGCAAGCCACGCGCATTTCAACATATCGCCGAAAATTGGTGCTGACAACTGATGGTGCACGAGCGACTGAATTTTGATGCAATCTTCTCTCGAATTTATTTCCCTGTTACGTTCGATAATGTAGGCGCAGTTCTGTAATCTTTTGATGAAGTTCTTCACTTGGCGGTAAAAATAAACGTTGCAGGGCTGCACTAATGGAGTGCATTTCGGTGGAATGGCCTTAAACGTGCACGTAGGTACATCCTCTTCATCCGTAAAAATCTCATCGTACAAGACAGGATTCGTTTGCCCACCCCAAGAATCGATGATGAAAAGGAATTTTTTCTCCTTCACGTACGGCTTCACCACATCGATCAGGAAATCTTCGTATAATGCTGTTGTCAGCTTACCGGACTTCGAGGACGTAATGATAACGTTCGTATATAATTCCGCATACGTGTCTACTAATTTTTGCACCCTTGGTCCAAATTTGCCTGTTGTTTCTTGCAAACAGACGAAGACGGTTGGGAGTAGTTTTCCGGATAGGGTCATGGAGTATTGTGCAGTGTACGAATGCGTAACTTTATTCATATCCTTTCGCTGTACAAACACCACCTTCGTTCCCTGCTCGGCGAGAGTCCGGTTGTAAGTTGACTGGTATTGGCATCCTTAACAAAACAAAAAATGAAATGTAAGCACAATATTATCTGCCTGATACTTTGCTTTTATATGAACCAAGTTTTTTCTTTCGTAATACCAGTCTGATCGGTGTTGATGACAAAATTCTTGTCGTAGTTTGGGATGAGGGCCCGTGTATGAATTCGAAATTTTTCAGCTGCAGCGAGGGTCTCTTCCATGGTCACAGTTTCTTTCTCCGACACGAATTTTGTTACTTTCCTTTGTCGAATTCGGTGTTTTCTTTTAAAACGCTTGACCCACGTGTCAGACGCCTTGAATTTCAAATCTGGAAATTGGCTGGCAGCCGCTAGAGCCCATTGCTGCAAGTTCCTCGTCGTGACTTGTTGGTTGGATTGACGGGCTTCTACGAAGCGATCATTTGTCCAGGTATCAATCCTTGCATATTTATCATTCATTGAACCGCCTTGTTGAATTTGCTCCTCCCATCTGTTTAACTGTTTCTTGCTCTTCAACCGCGAAGCTCCCTTTTTTTGCAGATTTTGTAGGCTCCATTTTGGGTGCTGCTTCGCCAGATTAACCACCTTTATTTTATAATCCAATGGGACGTCATCCTTATCAGATCTCGATTTTTTTTCAGCAGGAATGTACTCGTCCTCTGCTTCATCTGCTTGTGGTCCACAATCTTCGACTTCATGGTACAGGCCTTCTTCATCGGGTTCATCACACGAAATAAGTTCGTCCTCTATAACAATACTATTTTCCGTCACAGTTTCCAATATCGCATCGTATAATTTTTCTCCGATCTTCATGTGTGCTTCTGCAATCACTGCAGGAGATTCCGTCGCGATCTTTTCATTTTCGAGGAGGAGCTGTTCACAATACACTAGCGCACCTTTTAATTGTATTTTCGAATCTTCAATAGTCTGGGAATTACAATCAGAGTCACTTTCTTCCGCCGTGGAAGGCCCAGGCACATCACTCTCACGTATAAAATCAGACATTTCGAAATTATTTGTAGTATCACGATGTTAATCCTTCGAGAGCTAACAAACGAATGTAGTTTCAAACGGTGGCCAGCACGGTCTTACATACAGGTCTTGAAACGAAGTCAAAATCTGGTAGTGGGGGAAAGCCACCTTAGCATCCCCGCTTTTAGCAACTCTTGTCGCTACGAGAAGGCGCTGCCGTCGGGGGATCTGCCTCACATTTGACACTTTTGACAACTGACAGCTTTATTGTAATTTGGTGTGCAGTATCGTATTCTCGACGGAGTTTTGCAATATAAGATATAACGACAATCAGTGGTAAAATATTAATCGACATCATGACGAAGCCGTGCTTCGACTCGATCCATCGGCTGCCCCGTTTATATTCGACAGTCAGAAAGATCATTTTACCATGACATTACCGGTTTTGCATCTCCTGTTTTATGTTCAATTTTCAATATCGCTCCAGTTTACGCTGTAATAAGTTAGTACCGCAAGCATTGGATGATCCCCCGCTCGCAGCGCGGCCCTGGCGGCTACAAGCTGCCCTCAGTTAGGAGACGTTAAGCAAACTACCCCCACCAACTTCGTTTCAAGACCTGTATGTAGGACCGTGGTCGCCAGGATTCCCTTTCTCCCTCTTAGCAACCGAAATCTTTTGTCCGCGTGCACCTGGCCCTAGCAGGTCAGAACCTGACCCAACAAATACCCAGAAGTTCAAGTCACTGCAGGCGGAATAAAAGGAAGTCGAATTTTTCACAGAAGTGATGAAAGGAACTAACGGTGCCTTATATACTGTAGCGCAAAATCCTACCATCCGCTGCAAAGCTAAAGTCCGGGCGCACTCCTTTCCCGTATTTTTTATATGGGCGCCAGGTGCATCTGCACCGGGAAAGGAGCACACCCCTGACCAAGCTGTTCGCCCGACCAGCCGCAGCCTTGCCCCGGTAGAGTGGCGGTGTTCGCCCTCCACCGTACGGAGTCAAATCCAGAAATAAATAAACGTCGAACAACACTAAAATCCTAATTCACAATCATTTTAATGGGCAGAGATCTTACAATTTTCATGCGACGACTCGTCGCGCCACTCACCCACACACACAATTTCTCCCTCTCACTCTCGCCCGCGGTCCAAGACGGACGACCCTCACTCCGCGTCATTCCACGCACACCCTCACGCACACACGATAAACAAAATATACAATAAAAACACGCGACACATCCACCCCGATCGCGGCTACTTCATTCACCGCTAAAACAAAATATAACAAAAACAATACCAAAAATAAAGGACTAATCGCGGATCACTTGCTCCCACACACGCGCACGCACACCCGGGTCGACCGTCCTACCCGCGCAACCCCGCGGATGACTCGAAATTTCCCCGGGAAAACCACCGATACACCTTCCAAAAACGCGACGTTCGCGATAGCAACAAATATTCCCGGGGAAGACAATAAATAACGAAAGACAATGACTGCTCCGGGAACGGGGTTCCCGGCAAAACCCACGGAACCGGTAAAACAAATTCAAAAGGTAAGACCGCGTGGTCCAACCGCCGTCGCGGCGACTCATCCTAACACCCGGTAAAATCGCGTTACAAAAGACACGATAAGATAACGATAACGACCGAAAATTCGTCCCGAGATGCAGAGAGAGTGAACAGGCAGACTCACCGGAACGACGGAGGTTTAATCAATCTCCTAGGCCTTGCCCGAAACGCCAAACGCCTGGCCCCGATCTCCGGTAACTCCTCCGGGACCCCAAAACCTTTCCAAAAAGAGACCCAAGCTCTCGCCTCGGCGACTACCCCGGAACAGCCCCGATAATTTGCGCGCCATCTGGCCCGAGGCCCGCGATCCCCACTTTTCTTATCGCTCCGTGTCGGGGGGCCCAGGCGACCAACTCTGACCCCCACAACACCTACTTTCGGGGTTTCGCCAGCGGGGTCGACGCGACGGAACTTTGACGACGGTAGCGCTCGTCGCACGTCGACTCCTCGCTCTTCTCCTTAACAACTTGGCCCCACTTCGGGCGCTCTCTCCCCGCATGAACCGTCCGGGACGTTTGGATTAAACTCCTCGCTCCGGAAAACTCCCGTCCTCCCGGGACGATTACAACCATGAAAATAAAAATGAAAACAAACAAAATCATTAAAAAAACGCTCGATTACATCCTAATGACCGTGGGCCTGCCGGTGTCGTCGTGGCAAGAGGATCGGCGAGTTTTTCACGCTACAAACTCCCCCCCTTAAACTCGACCGCCCCGGCTCGAGTCAGCCTCATCCCACTCACCCCCATCTCGGGACTACGACTCACGACGACAACGGCTCAACCACAACGGCCTCATGGAAAATAAAGATAAGGAAACAGGTTATTAATATGATCAATTGTCTTATTACCGTCATGACCCACTTCGAGTCATCCCTGGGATCGACGAGACCGCGAGCTCCGAAACCACTTCCGATAACTCGGCTCAGACCCAGACGATAACACTACCGGACGGACAAAGACAATACCACTCCTCTCCGGTACCTAACTCCCACCAAAAAAACACCGGGAAAGTTGAACGAAAAAGAACTCTAAATGAAATCTCAATGACCATGAGTGCCGTATGCTGGTCAGCTTCTCCAAATGTCCAAAACCATAACGAGTAGTCCTCGGGATCCCACGAAACCACGCCCTTCCCTCCTGGTATCCGTCGGAGAAAACCGGCGTGAACTCGGTACTCTCCCGAAACTGAGAAACACGGCATCATCGTCAAATCCAAATCCGAAAAGATAGACCTCCTAGGCCCCATGAATTTTCTCTAAACACCACATCACCATCGATACCACACTAAATTCACACCGTCGACGGGAACGGCTTGCGGGTGTTACGGCGGAGTTGTGGTTTGATAAATCCCAAACTCGGCCAGACCCCCGTCCCGTCACCTATCACACGAAACCGAAAAAACCAGTCAAAAAGTCAACCAACCCAAAAACAAAACACCAGTCGTCCACCCGATCCGGCCGTTGCTGCAGCACAGGGACAATCCGGCGCAACAACCTCCCCACGGACCAGAATGAACCGGTCAACAACAACAAAAAAAACAAACAATTAAATAAATAACCAGATTACCCAAGATTACATTCCAACAAACAAAAGCCAACGATAATAAATAAATAAATAAATAAACAGATATATCAATGCGTCAATGGATAAACCAATAAATAAGCACGTCTAATAACAACAATAAATAAATCGACACGTCAACAAAACCAAATAAATAAACATGTCAACAACACAAAATAAATAAACTAACGATCACGCACAAGAAATCAATGAGCACGTAACCAGATTGATAAACTCAACAAAACCATAAATAGCGCGAACCAAAAATCCAACGTTCGCAACTCAAAAACCAAAAATATTTCCGGTATCAACCGAAAACCAAATTCAAAACCAATAAATGATGCATCAAAGTCACAAGCATCGCCCCGTATATCACGGGAAAACTCAGACCCCTCCCAAGGGATATAATTTCAAAAAAAAACCACCCTGACCTCCGACCTAATGGTGGGGTCGTAACCTCGTAATCTCGTACTCTCGTACTCTGTGCTCAAGCTCCGATACCGAACCAAGCTCAACCCTGGAAGCCCAAAACTCGAACCACGCTCCTAACGGGTAAAATCTCCAAAAGGAAACTCAAGACAAAATTTAAAGAAGAGCAAAGATAATTCTCATGATAATTATCTCGCACATAAACCCCGATAATTAATCCGACCCCCCACCCGGCTCCGAAATAATGCTCACATGACTAAACTCCATTCGCGGTAACCCCCGAAAAGGATAACCGAAAAGTCCAAAAATAAAAACAAACCCTCAACACAAAAATTCAGGTCATAAGATAAAATAAATAGTCAGGAATAAAATAGAACTGTCAGCTAGAAAATAAAAAGAAAGGGAAGAACCCAACAGTCCGAAATTGTAATAATAAAAAGATAAGCGTCAACCAATAAAACAATGGATAAACCCCCCGATAATCCGGGAAAAACCCTCAAAATTAAAATCTTCGTCCTTGAATAAAACCGTAAAACAGATAAATCAAAAGTAAAACCAAGAAAATAACAAAAAGAATATTGAAAATCAAATAAATAAACAAGTGACCGTCAACAGATAAAATCTCAAAGTCATTAGATTAAAACCAAAGTCAAACCGTCATAAAAGTCAGAACAAATAAAAGGAAATAATAATAAAGAAAGAAATGAACAAGGACCAAAACGTCAACTGATAAAACTCTTAAAATCGTCAAATCAAAACTGAAGTCCGAGAATCCAAAAAGTCAAATGTCGAGTAAAATAAAAGCAGCACAAAAGAACCAAACAAATAACTCGACGTCAATCACATAAAACAAAATCAAAACCGTCAATAAATAAAAGTCTCAAAATGGCTGAATTAAAACCAAAGTCCGAAAACGGTAAAAAGGTTATAATAAAAAAAAACTAGAAGACGACACAGTGTCAATGATATAAAAATAAAAACCATCAAAGGATAAAATCAAATAATTACTCGTCAACAAATAAAATACAGAACAACTGTCACAAAACAAAAGACAAGGTAAAAGAAAGAAAACGGAAAGTTACGAATAAAACTTTGATCAGAATCGGAAAGAAAAATAAATTCCAGATAAATTCCAACTGTCAACTATTAAAAGTCAGCTTCATCAACGTCACCAAAGTCACAAAAAAAAACTAATATTCCCTGAAATCGAAGTCAAGAAGAAAATAAAACACAAAACCATTAACAAATAATTTCAAAAACAAGGACAGAATAATTTCACATGTCACATTATTCGGACCGGTATCGATAAAACCTATCAGGTGACTCGCTCCCCCCCCTTACACCACCAACGGGTGTCTAGAGGCAAAGCTCGCACCTCCCCCCGCAACCATCCTCCTTGACCGCCTACGGGTAAGGAAAAGTACAGTCGTCCCTCACTACGTAACCCCCTCCATTGACCACCTACGGGTAATGACAGGTAAATTCGCGTTTCCCCATATCGCCACCCCTCCCCTGCACCACCAACGGGTGTCTAGAAGTAAGCTCGCGTTACACGAATGCTCGAGTACCATATATAACACTTCCACGGGTTCCTGGCATACTCGGCCACAGAGCACTACGAAATTCTAACTGAAATAATATTTCACCGAGAATATTTTAATCCCAATGATAAGTAAAACGGCTTCCTGTTACGTGCCCAAATCGTCTAAATCAGAGACAGACGCGAACAAGGCAACAGACAAAAAAAACCGTAAACACGGGTGAGCCGAGCGCTAGCCCGCGCGACACGGTAAGGCCAGCGTAACGGCCGCCTGCTCTCTCCCCGCGCGCACGAACTCCCAAGCACACCCACAATCACAGCGACGAGCCGAAATAAAACTTTAACGAATGACAAACACCAAAATTTAAACGGGAAACAATTTTACGAAAAATATAAATTCCTCCGCACGGTGAATTTGATCTTATCGGGCCCCACGTTGGGCGCCAAAATTTGTAGCGCAAAATCCTACCATCCGCTGCAAAGCTAAAGTCCGGGCGCACTCCTTTCCCGTATTTTTTATATGGGCGCCAGGTGCATCTGCACCGGGAAAGGAGCACACCCCTGACCAAGCTGTTCGCCCGACCAGCCGCAGCCTTGCCCCGGTAGAGTGGCGGTGTTCGCCCTCCACCGTACGGAGTCAAATCCAGAAATAAATAAACGTCGAACAACACTAAAATCCTAATTCACAATCATTTTAATGGGCAGAGATCTTACAATTTTCATGCGACGACTCGTCGCGCCACTCACCCACACACACAATTTCTCCCTCTCACTCTCGCCCGCGGTCCAAGACGGACGACCCTCACTCCGCGTCATTCCACGCACACCCTCACGCACACACGATAAACAAAATATACAATAAAAACACGCGACACATCCACCCCGATCGCGGCTACTTCATTCACCGCTAAAACAAAATATAACAAAAACAATACCAAAAATAAAGGACTAATCGCGGATCACTTGCTCCCACACACGCGCACGCACACCCGGGTCGACCGTCCTACCCGCGCAACCCCGCGGATGACTCGAAATTTCCCCGGGAAAACCACCGATACACCTTCCAAAAACGCGACGTTCGCGATAGCAACAAATATTCCCGGGGAAGACAATAAATAACGAAAGACAATGACTGCTCCGGGAACGGGGTTCCCGGCAAAACCCACGGAACCGGTAAAACAAATTCAAAAGGTAAGACCGCGTGGTCCAACCGCCGTCGCGGCGACTCATCCTAACACCCGGTAAAATCGCGTTACAAAAGACACGATAAGATAACGATAACGACCGAAAATTCGTCCCGAGATGCAGAGAGAGTGAACAGGCAGACTCACCGGAACGACGGAGGTTTAATCAATCTCCTAGGCCTTGCCCGAAACGCCAAACGCCTGGCCCCGATCTCCGGTAACTCCTCCGGGACCCCAAAACCTTTCCAAAAAGAGACCCAAGCTCTCGCCTCGGCGACTACCCCGGAACAGCCCCGATAATTTGCGCGCCATCTGGCCCGAGGCCCGCGATCCCCACTTTTCTTATCGCTCCGTGTCGGGGGGCCCAGGCGACCAACTCTGACCCCCACAACACCTACTTTCGGGGTTTCGCCAGCGGGGTCGACGCGACGGAACTTTGACGACGGTAGCGCTCGTCGCACGTCGACTCCTCGCTCTTCTCCTTAACAACTTGGCCCCACTTCGGGCGCTCTCTCCCCGCATGAACCGTCCGGGACGTTTGGATTAAACTCCTCGCTCCGGAAAACTCCCGTCCTCCCGGGACGATTACAACCATGAAAATAAAAATGAAAACAAACAAAATCATTAAAAAAACGCTCGATTACATCCTAATGACCGTGGGCCTGCCGGTGTCGTCGTGGCAAGAGGATCGGCGAGTTTTTCACGCTACAATACATATAAAAGCACACACATTTGTGAAGACACATAATTTTGAATGATTTTTCGAATTATTAGAAAGAAAAAGAAAAAAAAAAAGTTTCCACAGCGAGATTCGATCCAGCGACCACGCGCTTACGAAGCGAAGCCGTTGCCGCTGCGCCACGCCGCTCGCTGTTGTTAGGTCAACGTAGAAGGTACATAAAGGCACGAAAATATCCAAGAATTTCTATCTCGAGAACGCTTGAGAGGCGCGTTTTATTATTTGCACCTGTTATACCTGTGACCTCAACCTTTACGTGTGCAAAATTAGAACCAAATCGGAGACGGACTATGTTGGCCCTCCCCTTGTTAGCCAGTCCGAACGCTGAACCGCGTTTGCCTCTCGATGTCGCGCAGCCCAGCTGTTATTAAAGGCGCTCGAACGGTCGAATCCGTTTCTGAGTGTGCCACCCGTTGAAGACGCCCCACCACAACTTGAACGACGTTCTCCCCACTCCCTTGAAAATTCCGGACGCCCCACCACGCCGCCACTTACTTGACAGTGGTGGGACGTCATGCATTTTCGACGAATGGGAAGCGGTTTTACCACCAGAGAATAGGCCGCTGTACCAATCTCCCTACTCATCTCTGCATGGATGTGTCCGACGCCTGGCAAAGGGGCTCACGGCAGCGGCCCCTTGGCTTCTGGGGGCGCCAAGGGGGTCCAAGGGGACCGGCGGGGGCGCGGCGCTGCTGTAGACGCGACACCAGCGCTAACTACCGCTTGGCTCTCGCAACACTTGGATCCCGGCTCTCCCCTTTGAGTTGTGGCCCCCTGAATCTCTCTACTCATCTCTGACGATAGATATATCTTGTTGGGTGTCCTGTCCTTTAGGCTCCTTCATCGGGCCATTCATATTTTATGTCGTTTTGAAATTTTTCAACGGTCTGAATTTTACACATTTGCCAGAGCTTCCTCTATGAGGAAGCCAAAATCGATCGACACATACACTCATCAAAAAAATTGAAGGAGCATAACATTTTCCCATTTTTTTACGTGTTTCTTGCGTGACTGTAACATCGCGAAAAACTGTCGTATTGAGATGAATGAAAAGCATCTTCAAGCTTAACGTGTCTAGTTTTGAAATATTATGATGGAATTTTGAAATTTTGGCTATTGATCATGGCACAATCAAGAGAAATTTCGCCAAAAAAATTCCCAAAATTTTTTCCGTTTTTCGGAGCTGTCCCCGGGATTAAGAAGATTTTTTCTGACTTGATCAATAACACAGCCACTTACCCTGATTTTTTACCTTCGATTGGATTTTATCTTTTTTTCTGTACGACAATTTTTCGCTGAGATATCGGCCGGTGAATGAAAAAACATCTTTTTTCGTTTGATCATCGATATCTTATGAACCAGTAATCCTATAGCGAATCGGACGGCAGTTTTGGAAACTGAAATGAATTGCGTATGAGGTTTAATTATCGTTTTGGGGGAAAAAAATTGTTCACCCTTTGTATTCATTGAAAAAGTGGCAAAAAACCACTTTTTCTGGTTATCTAGAAAATTAACGAGTACTTTGCGAATATTGCTGAAAGTACAAATTTTTGTGGGTGCCACGCGACCTCAATGTATCCCTAATAACCCTGTAAAATTTCGAATTGATCCGTCCGTCCACTTTTCTACCCCGAAGTGGCAACCTTTAACGAAAGTTTGAGGAACACCTTTTTTGCTCGGATCATTATTGAGATAGAAAAAAAAATGTTGGCTGACTCGTGCGATTCGGCATTAAATACTCATGATTTTTCTTGTTTTCATTTTGATGTAGACAGTTCATTTTTTATTAAATTCCTCTTTTGCGTTTCATAATTCATCGAGTTGAAATTAATTGCATTAATTAGGGGTTGCCCAGATTCCGCGAAAATCGCGCGTCTGCGAATTGTTTTTTGTTTTCTATCTCAATAATCATCCGATGATGTTTAAGGTAGTTCTGGAGGTACACGTTTCAGCTAAAAGTTCTGACCACGGCGTACAGTGAAACCCAATCTTATATGATGCTGTCGGTTAAATTTTTGACAGAGCTCGTACACTCTTTGTGTCGTACACAATCACATCTCATGCATGGATAGGGCCCCTACACGCATAGAGCGCGACGCTGTATTCGTGGCACAGCGCAATTCTCGTGTTTAGTAGCTTTGAACGTGTACCAGTGTTTCGTAAAATCTCAACAGAAAAACTTCAACAAAAAGTGTAAAAATGTCATCTCAAGTGACATTTAAGGGTCGATTTACGAAAAAAAATGTATTTCGACACCTTCCCGTTATTATTAAGACACTGAATTCAGGGGTTTCAAATTCCCGGAACGTCTTGGGCACCTCTCAGTTTGCTGCAGCGAACACTGTTGCTGTTTCGTCACAGCTGATTGTGTTTCCGTTCCGTGTTGAATAAAATAAATATTTCTTGTGCGTCCATATCTCCGAAACTAGATAGTCAAAAATTACAATTTTTCTTTGATTAATCCTACCACAGTTTTGTATACACGGGTGTTTTTATTTGAAAATTGTAAGTTCCGGTCAGCGTCTAGGATAAAAAATGTGAACCAAGTCCTATCCGTTCACGTGTCAGGCATAGGCATCGTGTACAAAAAACCGATTTTCCATTGCAGATATCTCATAAACTAACTAGTGGATTGGATTAAAAATTAAGGAATCGGTTTATGAAGTTTGTGTCTACACCACACTGAAATTTCAGGCGATTCCTAAGATTTCGGAAAAACTCCAGAACTACCTTCAGAGCTATTGAAAATTGTAATTACACCAAACCGTTATTTTTTGATGTTTTTAATAAGTTACATTGATGGGTAACTTCTTACACAAAAGACATAATATTTATTTCGTATCACTTGTTGAAGTTATCCATCGATATACCTCATTAATGGAGGCAATAAAAAACATACAAAAATAACGGTCTGGTGCAATTACAATTTTTAATAGATTTTAAGCTCGTTGTAGGTCTCGATGAAAAAGTAGTGAACTTAAAAAACAACGATGAAACATATTTGTATGGTCGCAATTGTGCCTACGCGTAAAATGAAAAAAAAAGGAAATTTCGCTAATAAATTATAAGAAAACTTACAGAGAACCCAACTCGAAAAATAAATATTTTCTGTGAAATGTACTCACCCTTCCGACAAAAGTATTTTAAAAATTTACAAAATTTGGGCAACGTCCGAAAACCAGCTTATTGAGTTTCAAATTTGATTTTTCTCACATTTTTGAGGGTTGACATCAAAAACTAATATTTTTTCCGGAAAGCTGCGACAATTTCAATTAAAAAACAGATTTTGAATATATCTACTTGAGAAATATATATACTTGAGAAGTGCGAAAATAATGGACAGAAAGCTGTCAAAAATTTGGGAATTCGTTTATCAACATGCATTTCAAGCTGTGTTAATATCACGAAAATAATCATCAGATCAGATGATCTTTAAAGAGCAAAAAAGGTGTTCCTCCAACTTTCGTTGAAGGTTGCCACTTCGGGGTAGAAAAACAGACAGACGGATCAATTTGAAATTTTACAGGGTTATTGAGGATACATTGAGGTAGCATGGCGGCACAAACGTTTGTACTTTCAGCAATATTTGCAAAGTACTCGTTAATTTTTTAGATAACCAGAAAAAGTGGTTTTTCTGCCACTTTTTCAAGTAAATGCGAAGGGTGAAAAATTTTTTTTTTTTCAAAACAATAATCAAAGCTTATATGCGATTCATTTCAGTTTCCAAAACTGCCGTCCGATTCGCTATAGGATTACTGGTTCATAAGACATCGATGATCAAACAAAAAAAGATGTTTTTTCATTCACCGGCCGATATCTCAGCGAAAAATTGTCGTACAGAAAGAAAGGAAAAATTCATCGAAGGTAAAGAATCAGGCTAAGTGACTGTGTTATTGATCAAGTCAGAAAAAATCTTTTCGATCCCGGGGACAACTCGGAAAAGCAGAGAAATTTTTGTGAATTTCTTTTTGCGAAACGTTTCTTGATTGTGACATGATCAATGGCCGGGGAAAAATGTCATTATAAGATTTTAAAGCTAGACATGTCAAGCTTGAAGATGCTTTTTCATTTATCTCAATACGACAATTTTTCGCGAAGTTACAGTCACGCAAAAATCACGTAAAAAATGGAAAAATGTTCTGCTCCTTCAATCTTTTTGATGAGTGTAGTTCTTCATAGAGGGAGCTTTGGCAAATGTGTTAATTTCATGTTCGCTTCAATTCAATACTCAATATTCGACTATTTTGAATTGAGGTAGTTCCTTTGCGAAAATCTCAACCAAAAGTTTACATACCATGTTCATGTTTAAAAGATTGATAATTGGTTCAATTAGTAATAAATAAAATTAAAAACTACGCAATATTGACTCGGTACTAGTAGATAATACGATGGACATCATTTATTGCCGTAAAATATATTTCATATTGTGTTTTTGATCTACCATTACCAGTAAACTTTTTGCCGGGACTGGCTAGGCTTTGCCCCAATACACGCAATAGCTTGTATATACAGACAACGCAGTGTTCTGTGTGTGTGTGAGAACGACGATCGTGGCAACGTTGTGCATCAGCTGTGGCCTACGTAAATATGATCGCTGTAGTGGAAGACAATATTATTTGTGAGTTAGGAGATCAATTCTCAAAAACTGTCCACTCGAACCCGACACAAGGGACAATTCATTTTAAAAAACGTGCTTGCGAAGAAAATAAAAGCCGTAACGGCTTCCCTAAGAGCACGATACGAACACGATGAGGAAATTGACGAGCAAAATTTAGAGGTTATCCAGTGCGATAAGTTAATATTTTTTCCACCAATTTGTTCAAATGCCATTTGTCTTGGTCCAAAATCATATGTTTAAACTAAGCGCCTGGCCATTATCTGGCACACTGTTGCCAGATCGCTGACCCGTTCCCCCTCCACGCACTCGTTCGCTTGCAGGCCGAGCAGGATATATGCTATACGACCAAAATTGTGAGGTCATGGTTATATCTTGGAAACTAGATGGTGAATCATTCTCATTTTTTTCACATTATTCGTGATATCTTACTCTAGCTTATCCTCGTTTTTTATCAATTTCTTAATTTTAGTTTTGACGGTAGAATTAATGATGCCCATCATAACGCATTTGTTACGTGTAAACCAAGCCAACTTTCAGTGTAAATATCTCAGGTTTGGGGTGGTCAAACTTATTGAAATTGCACAGATGTTTGGATGATGTATTAAATAAAATATTTGTCAAATTTCAACCATTTCTTAATTCAACTCTTCTGTGGAGGTACTACCTTAACAGTTGTTAGAAATCATATCTAGGGCCATTTTTTCATCACCTTGGGTAAAAATATTCTTCTTTGGATGTAGCCCATCATACAGCATACAAATTGAGTCGAAAAAATCGTGGGCAACTGTCATGGGGAGGTGTATTGGCTTTTATCCAAAGAATCGGATCTTTTTTTCCCAGCAACCCATGGTAAAAACTTTTGTATTTTCAAAAGCTGCACGTTATTTTCGGAGCAGTTTACCTTGACAACGGCCACCTCGTGATCTGGACGTGGCTGCTTTTAGTGCTTCAAGTTTTAAGGTATCTCAAGTAGCTGCATGATCACTAGAAAATCCCGCCATGTGTGTAAAAGAATGTAGTTATCTGGAGACGCCTTTGCGTCTCTTGATCACACTTACTATGTTCTTAATCGTGGTAATTAGTACCGTGGATGCAATTCTGAATGAAGCCAGGTTAACGAATTCTAAATTTTACAGAATTGGACGACGACTTACTTCTTGGTTCTATAATTGTTTGTAGAAATATCCACAGCTTATCAGAACGGATTAAAAATTATCGAAACAAAAAACAGATTTAAAAAATTTATCCCACTTTATCACACAAACGATACATTTCGACTGATTCGTCATTAACCCTTTCGCGGCGGAGCGCTCACTCAGAAATGAATGAGCGCCGAAAGGCGCTGTTTGCCGCGAAAGGGTTAATTTTATCATATATAATACATGGTTCTTGTTTAATTCTTTAATAGCACCGCGGGTTGGGGTCTATAGTGATAAGCCCGAAAACGCATGTAATATTAGTAGGGTGGTTCTTAATTTGGTGATGTCGGAATTTTATCGGTATTGTTCTTCAAAACCAATCAACATAAATAGAAAAAACAAGCTGCAAGCTGAAACTTGCAATTGGCTTCTCCTGAATTTTCGGTAGTGCACGAAATCTTTCTATGAGGAAGCATCTCTCGATTTATTTTATTTTATTTTTTTTAATCTTCGGCTTCCTCATAAAGGAAGTTCCGTTCACTACCGAAAATTCAGGGGAAGCCAATTGCAAGTTTCAGCTTGCAGCTTGTTTTATGCAGGATATTCGTAGATCCTTCCCACCGTATAAAAACCGACTCGAACGTATATAAAAATTCAATGTGTCCCAAAATTCGAGCGCGTTGTTTAATTCCTATCTAATCTAGTAACAACTTAAGCTGACGGTTAATTTGAGCGTGTGTATAAATTTGAGCACGTTCGATCAAGTGGTTTTGAATTTTGAAGGGTTGGAACTTAGAAATTTCTAATTGCTCTAGAACTCGATCCGTTCAGCCGATCTCGGCGAAATTTAATATGTATTATAACACAATGACATCTTATACTTGCAGAGAATTATGGTTCGAATGGTTGAAGTTAACGACAAATACAGCAAAAAAGTTGATTTTTGAAAAATTCGAAAAGTCATAAAATCTAAAGTTATTGATGGATTCGGCTCAAATGCAATACCAACCGTTCTTGTACTTAATTCTATATGTAAAAAACTATTTAGCCGAAAATGTCAAAAATTGCGGACGCTAGCGTGGCTACAGACATTTTTTGAAGAATTCAAAACGCTGTCAAAGCCGAATAAGTGCGTCGATAATTGCAAAATTTACAGATTACATAGATATTAGAAGGCATCACATATGTGCAAAATTTGAGTACGGTAGCTTGAACCGTTCTCGAGTTATGGACGTTTGAATTTTAGAGGGTGGTTACATACATACACACACACACACTCACACACATACATCCGGACATTTTTTCCGAATGTGTTTTCTGGATGTTTTAGGACATTCTGAACCTATTGACATCGAAATCTCGAAAAAAAAATTTCGGACCGTCACAAAGCTCCCTTTATGAGGAAGCAAAATTGGTCCCAAGCGGGAATTTGTGGAATAAGTCTAACCCACCCCGCCGAGCAATCGGATTTTTATATGGAAATATGCATGCATTTGAAATTTCGTTGGGGAGATTTTTTATTACTTCAAAACCATTCATGATAAATTCTTAAATTCGAAGAATAATGCCAATTTTTACGGTCAATTGGAATATAAATGATTTGGAGTATAATGTTCTCCATTAAAAAACGAAGACAATTTGTGTTCGGATATGTTAGTGATCATCGGAAAAAAATTCCTAACAGCAATTTGCAAGCTTTCGAATAAAAAAATGAAATAAAAACGATTAATAAGTATAATTTTCAAATATGAATTCTTATTATTTCGATCGACATCTGATCTTCGAAACATGTTTTAAAAAAACTATTACCTCCGAATACTGCGATTAATATTTTAATGAATAAAGAATTAATTTTTCCGGTATTATTTTGTTAAATATTGTCATTTATACTTCAAATAACCGTGAAACTTTGCATTATTCTTCGAATTAAAGAATAATACAGATATCCGATCGATGTTCAACCTATAAGAAACAAAATTTGATAAACCACTTGTATTATTCGAGTATTTGGGTTCTTGTATTATTTTTTCCAGTACCGACACAATTATCGACAGAAGTTGCAATTGGATTCAAGCCGTTTTAAGCGCGTTTTAAAGAGCTCTAAAATGAGACCTACTAGACCGAAGTAGCTATAAAACTCACGGAGTTATACTTACAAGGGGAGGACCGAACATGTTAATAACGGATTTTGATGAGTCTTAGATATGTTGAAGGGGGACCCTACCTGAGTACTAGGCTCACGGCTTTTGCTTCACTAGGCCTTAGTTTCGGAGAAAAATTTTTGAAAATCTCTTTTCGCAATACATGTACCTCCGACTTTCATCATCCAGCACGAAAGCGAGCGTAGCTCAGTGGGCAACGCTCGGGACTGGCACGCGGGCGGCCAGGGTTCAAGTCTCGCCGTTTTGATGATTTTTTTTTCTAATTTATTTATTTTTCTGAAAATACTAACGTTTATTTTTATTTCTATCTTGTTTTTTATTGTTTTCGACTTTTTATTCTGTTTTTATGGATATTTTTTTTTCCTAAAAATTAAAACGGTCAATAATAATCCATCATGCGTATTTCTGGTACAAAATTTACGCTGACGTTGGAACAATTTATTACAGGAAAAGGAGTTGCACTACAAAATTCTGTCGTATGAGTTTTTATTCGTCAAATAACACGGTGAATATTGTACATCAGTCGCTGTCGGACTCCATTTCTTCATGCTCGTTGGATTTGTCAAAAAAAAAGTCGACGAGCTTACCAATAAATTCAAAAACGTCATCGTGACCTGCACAAAATCAGGCGAATTCACAAAACAAGTGTATGAAGAGTTTTTGAAATCTTTTGTTCTCCCATACGTGGGACAAGAAAAATTTCTTTTCATCATTGATTCGTGGGGAAGGCAGACTGATCAAACTCTCTACGATCATATTTTTAAAGACCAAAGAGGGGCATGCACTTACACGGTAAAAGTGATTCCACCAAAGTGCACCCCAATCTGCCAGCCTTGCGATCTTTATTTTTACCGCCAGGTAAAAATTTTCATTAAAAAATTACAAAATGCTCCTGAATTGTTAAAAAACAGCCGAGACATCGCGTCAAGAGAGGATTCAATAAAAATTCATTCGTTGCTTTTGCATCAATTTTGCCCACCTGCTTTTTTGCCGATGATAAAATACGCGTGGTTCGCGTCAAAGTTGATCGAGGAACGAACGGAATTTTTAAACGTGAATAATCTCTGCTTTCCGGTATCGCTTTTAAAAAGTCCTTGTGCCTGTAAAAAAGTGGCATTTATAAAATGTGCGTGGTGCCGCGCCAATTTGTGTTTTGCGTGCTCTTATGAGCAATACCATCCACAATTTTGCTCCAACGAGCATGAAGAAGTAGAGTCCGGCAGCGACTAATGTACATTATTCACTGTATTTATTGACAAAAAAAACGTATACGACAGAATTTTGTAGTGCAACTCCTTTTCCTGTAATAAATTGTTCCAACGTCAGCGTAAATTTTGTACCAGAAATACGCATGATGGATTATTATTGACCGTTTTAATTTTTAGGAAAAAAAATATCCATAAAAATAGAATAAAAAGTCGAAAACAATATGTTGGTTTTATTCAGGGGAACTTAATTAATGTTAAAGAAAGAGTCAAATATAGTAACGTGTATATATTCAATGATCGGTATACAATTTGTAATATACGTCTGACACAGTCAGCGGTCGAACGAAGAAGAGCCCAGAGGGCCTAAGTGATTTGTCTTGGACAAATCACATCGGGAGGGGATGAGTTCCTATACATTACCGGAACCATCATACGCGCGTATTGAACGAAAATACATTTGATCCAACACGCCTCCTCAATACGTGCGTTGTCACACTCTCAATTTCCATGCAGTCCCATACTCGACATACATTTTACATGCCTCTGATTCGGCAACGCTTTTGTCAAACCATCCGCAACCATATCATTCGTTGACACATACAAAATATTAACTATCGCGTCGCAGACGAAATGATACTTTATATCAATATGTTACGTACGCGAGTGAAATACCGGGTTAATCGCAAGACATAACGCTCTTTGGTTGTCTCCGTACAACGTGACTCTCGCAAATTCTTCGAAACATAATTCGCTCAGCAATCTTCGTAAATACATTACTTCCTTTACAGCTTCCGCGAGGCTTACGTACTCTGCCTCGGTCGACGATAACGCAACTGTTTTTCTATTCTGTCTCTGTTTTTGATTTTTCCACGAAACAGCCGCTTCACCCAACACAAATACATAACCCGAAAACGATCGACGGTCTATGGTACACCCGGTGACACGAGATAATATCACCCGGAAAATATCACACGACGAAAAATGTCACACCGACAAAATGTCACATGGAAAAATATCACACTAACAAAATATCACATGGAACAATATCACACCGACAAAATATCATGTGGCAGAATATCCCAATAATAAATATCTCATGAAAAATGTGAGGATAACAAATATCACACTGACATAATATCACATAAAAAAATATAACACCGACAAAAAATAGTCATGTTCAATTTGGAAAACCTTCAGCCGCACAGTCGATTTTATCCAAAGCAGTACTGTAATTGTATCGAGTAAAGTTTCGCGTCAGATATTGTATTATTATGTGACATGATACATCCTTTATTCTTAACTGTGTATTATAACGAAAGCATGGATAGTATACAGGAGTGGAGATGATTGCTTTGTTGCGTTGAGGATCTATTGTCTGTTTATCGCCGAATCGATTTAGTATTGATCGGGTAGCCGGACGACGGTTATAATAACATGCCGTTGAATTTTATCAAGTCCCAGAAATGGAAGCTACTGTTCGTGGAAGATGGCTATGTATATTCGCGTTATCGTGAAACTGACAATAAAATTACTTGGCGTTGTACTTTGTATAAGAGCAGAAGTTGTAATGGTTACATTCAAAGTACTTCTGATAAACGTACCGGTAACTGTCGTCCTGATTATGCGTCGCGTGTGACTGTGGATTACATGTCTTCAGTTTTTAATGATTCAGTGGTTCAGTGGTTGTTATACTTTGAAATGTGATATATTGTCTGTGTGATATTTTTGCATGTGATATTTTGTCTGTGTGATATTGTTCCATGTGATATTTTGTCGGTGTGATATTTTGTTGTGTGATATTTTGTCCGTGATATAGTGTCGATGTTCTTTTGTCGTGTTATATAACGTCATGGAACCGGTACACCCACCCCAATCGGAATCTGAGTAACCGACAATTTCTTTCCCCGTTCGACGATAGGTTAAGTTCACTTGTTTCGTACCACGCAAATATCGAAGTACTCTCTTCGCTGCTTTCCAGTGAATTTGCTTTGGTGAATTACAAAACTGCGCTAATTTCGTTACAGTAATCGCGATATCTGGTGGCGTCGCTACCGTCAAATACATCAGTGCTCCAATTAATTCACGATCCGGCCAGGATTGTCAAACTTCCTCCGCATCTTCTTCCAGATCGTTATTACTGACTTCGTCGGTGAGTTTCGCACCGACCTCCATTGGCGTCGAGAGAGCATGACACTCAGTCATGTGAAATCGTCCCAGAATATTGTCAATATATCGTACTTGCGACAGACTTATACAATCCGCAGATTGTTCGATTTCTATTCCCAGACAATATTTTGCCAATCCAAAATCTTTAACTTCAAAGATTTTCGTCAACGATCCTTTTATTCTGTCAATCCACGTTTGATCCTGTGAAGCAATGAAAATATCATCGACATAAATTAACACAAGCATGTTGGTATCTTGTCGTGCAGCGTGAAACATGCACGGTTCACCAATCGATTGTGACAGCCCGAAATTTCTCAATTCTTTACTCAATTTGGCATTCCACTGTCGTTCGGCCTGCTTCAAACCATATAGCGCTTTTCTCAGACAGCACACGTCGCCTCCTGACTCAAGACGTCTCAGCATGTCTTTCGCTTTCGCTTTAACGCTGGTTTCTTCTTCTTTTCGACGAACTAACCGCTGCAACATTTTTCTCAGCAACATCGGAGGCTCCATGAAAATTTCTTCGTCCAGTTCACCGTTGAGATACGCTGTCGTGATGTCCAGCTGATGAATCTTTATGCCTTTTTCAATCGAGAGTGCAGCCATTAGTCGCAAAGATTCTAGTCGTGCCACCGGGGCAAACGTTTGACAATAATCGACTCCAAAGCACTGACTATATCCTTTCGCTACAAGTCTCGCCTTTTTTCTGTCAATTCCCTGTGCATCGTACTTGTGTGTAAGCACATAACGGCATCCGACGATATTTTTACACCTATCGCCTCGCTTTTCGATTGACCACGTGTCATTTTTTACTAGGCTTCGTACTTCTGAGAGAATAGTGTCCTCCCATTCTTCTGGTTCCTCGCTTTCCAATGCTTCTCTAATTGACACTTCTGCGACGCCTGCATACTCGGCAAATACGTCGTCGTCAATTTCCTCTTCGTTCAGCGTCGGTATATCGAGATCTTCATTATCAACGGTGGAACTATATATTTTTCTCGGACGTCCGGGACCACCGGTTCTCTCCAAACGCGGTCTTCCTCGTCCTCTTCGAGTCCCACTGCTCGGTGCTCGGGCGCGACTTCCTGATGCATCGGCCTGGTTTCGCGGTTCGACTCTTGATCCGTCGACTTCGCTCTTTTTCATCTCGCGCTTCATTGACGCTCTCGTGGAATTTCTTTTCGGAACAGATCTCGTCTCTTCGAATTCGAGTACAGTATTCTCGTGACGCTGGTCAAATTCGTCGAAAAATCTGACATCTCGAGCGATAACAATTTTTCGCTCTTGAGGAATCCACACGCGATAGCCTTTCGCTTCTCGTGGATGTCCGACAAATGTTCTTTCTTTCGATCTAGGAGCAAATTTATCTTTATTAATACTCTTGTCAATAATACAGACCTTCCTTCCGAAAACTCGAAGATGATCAGGATTCATCTTCTCTCCAGTCCACTCTTCGTAGGGAATTTTCCCTTTCAAACTCCGGGTAGGACAACGGTTCCTCACGTAACAAGCTGTGGCTACAGCTTCAGCCCAAAATCCTTGTGACAATCCGGATTGCAATAACATACATCTTGCCATCTCGACAATCGTACGATTCATCCGTTCGGCTACGCCGTTTTGCTGCGGCGTGTAGGGAACTGTCAAACGCCTGGCGATTCCCTCTTCTTCCAGGAATCTGTCAAACTCAGAATTACAAAATTTCTTCCCGTTGTCTGACTGCAAGCACTTTATCCGTGCCCCCGTTTGTTTCTCGACAAACGCCTTGTACGCCTTGAATGCCTGAAAAACACCATTTTTGTTTGTCAAAAAATATACCTGGCACCATCTCGTACAATCGTCAATAAATGTGACGAAATATCTTGCAGCACTCATCGACTCGACCCTCGTTGGTCCGACTACATCAGAGTGCACAATCCTCAGCAACTCTTTACACGGCGGGCTCCCTTTTCCGAATGGAGTTGCAGCCATTTTTCCTTTCGCGCAAGTTTGACAATTTTGCAGCTCTTCCATGACTTTATCTCCTTTTTCCACTTGATTCGGCATGACTTTCATCAGATCCTTTCTATTGAGATGACCGAACCGTTTATGCCATCGCCAAACTTCGGATTTTTCCTCTGCCGTCACCGTTCTCGCGTCGTAGTCTGATCGAATGTAATACGAATTTCCTTCGCGAATCGCTTCCATCATCGTTCTTCCTTCTCCATCGATAACTACGGCTCCTGTTTTACGGAATGTTACCTCGTGCCCTCGGTCGGTAATTTTGGCAACTGAACCTAGGTTCGTTCTGAGGTTGGGAACAAATAAAGTATTTCGAAACTCAACTGACCTCTTATTTTCGTCGTTTATTGTCGAAATCCGTACAGAGCCTCGGCCTTCGACACTCGTTGAACTCTTACTCGCAAGATTTACCTTTCCGTTGTTTACTTTCTTCATATCGACGAATTCCGATCGATTTCCACATAAATGCGCCGTACATCCACTGTCAAGTATCCAATGTTTACAGACCTCACTTACATCTGCTTGGAAGCTCGCTTGTCTTTCGTCAAACACAGTACAACTTTTCGCTACACCATTATACGCGACGAAACTTTCGTCAACAACGTTCGCGGCCTGTTTTGACTCATGTTTCTTCGTTCTACAGTCAACTGCCTTATGTCCAAGTGTGTGGCACTTGAAACACCGAAATCGAAACTGTTCGGGATTCGCACGCTCACTGTTCTCCGGTTTGTTTACCATTTTTCTAGTAGGGACTCTGACAAACCTTGAGCCTCGGCGACTCGCAACCATCGCGCCTTGTATTTCGAACGAGCTACTCTGTTGTCTCGAATCATATTCTTCCAGAATTTCCACTTTCAACGTCTCAGCACTGGGCAACGAATCACGTGTTTCTATCGCACACCGAAAGTTCTCGAAACTCGCGGGAAGGCTATACAGTAACATTATCGCGAGGAGATCCTCGTTAATGTTCACATCCATGTCACCGAGCTTGTCGACTGCGTCGAAAAAGTTCGCGAGATGCACACGAATGTCCTCACCTTCCTGCATCCGTTGGAGAGTCAGTCGTTTTAACAATGTTGCTTTTTTCGCAGGGCCTTTTGACGCGTACACTGATTCGAGTTTAAGCCACGTTTCTCGCGCTGTCACGCAATTTCGCACTTGCTTCAGCTCCGACGGGCTGATTGACAAAATTAAGTCCGATCGCGCTTTTCTGTCACCGATTTCCCACGCACTTGCAGCTGACGCTCCTTCCGCACTCGTGGTCGATGGTTTCACTTTTTCCCCACTGACAAATACCCATGCATCGCTCTTAATCAACGATGCCTCGACCTGCATCTTCCATGTGTCATAATTATCCTTTGACAAACATTCAATGCGCGTCGAATTCACAGTGCTAGTGAAAGCCATCTTAACTACCACGTGTCGACTCAACAAATTTTTCTAACACCGACACTCACGGACTTTTCTTTTTGACAAAAATATTCACGCACCTGGGCCCATAACCTGTTGGTTTTATTCAGGGGAACTCAATTAATGTTAAAGAAAGAGTCAAATATAGTAACGTGTGTATATTCAATGATCGGTATACAATTTGTAATATACGTCTGACACAGTCAGCGGTCGAACGAAGAAGAGCCCAGAGGGCCTAAGTGATTTGTCTTGGACAAATCACATCGGGAGGGGATGAGTTCCTATACATTACCGGAACCATCATACGTGCGTATTGAACGAAAATACATTTTGTCCAACACAATAAAGAAAACTTGCAATTTGCTTCCCCTGAATTTTCGGTAGTGCACGAAATCCTTCTATGAGGAAGCATCTCTCGATTTATTTTATTTTATTTTTTTTTATCTTCGGCTTCCTCATAAAGGAAGTTCCGTTCACTACCGAAAATTCAGGGGAAGCAAATTGCAAGTTTCAGCTTGCAGCTTGTTTTATACAGGATGTCGGTAGATCGTTCCAACCGTATCAAAACCGACTCGAACGTATATAAAAATTCAATGTGTCCCAAAATTCGAGCGCGTTGTTTAATTGCTATCGAATCTAGTAACAACTTGAGCTGACGGTTAGTTTGGGCGTGTGTATGAATTTGAGCACGTTCCGTCAAGTGTTTTTGAATTTGCAGGGGTTGGAACTTAGAAATTTCTAATTGCTCTAGAACTCGATCCGTTCGTCCGATCTCGGCCAAATTTGATATGTATTATAACACAATGACATCTTATACTTGCAGAGAATTATGGTTCGAATGGTTGAAGTTAACGACAAATAGAGCAAAAAAGTTGATTTTTTGAAAAATTCAAAAAATCATAAAATCTAAAGTTATTGATGGATTCGGCTCAAATGCAATACCAACCGTCCTTGTACTCAATTCTATATGTAAAAATCTATTGAGCCGAATACGTCGAAAATTGCGAACGCTAGCGTGGCTACAGACATTTTTTGAAAAATCCAAAACGCTGTCGAAGCCGAACAAGTGCGTCAATAATTGCGAAACTTACAGATTACATAGACATTAGAAGGCATCACATGTGTGCAAAATTCGAGTACGGTAGCTTGAACCGTTCTCGAGTTATGAACGTTTGAATTTTAGAGGGTGGTTACATACATACACACACACACACACACACACACACACATACATCCGGACATTTTTTCCAAATGTGTTTTCTGGACGTTCTAGGACATTCTAAGCCTATTGACATCAAAATCTCGAAAAAAAAATTTCGGACCGTCACAAAGCTTCCTTTATGAGGAAGCAAAAGATAGAAATTAAAATAAACGTTAGAATTTTCAAAAAAATAAATAAATTAGAAAAAAAACAAACTGCAAGCTGAGACTTGCAATTTGCTACCCCTGAATTTTCGGTAGTGCACGAAATTCTTCTATGAGGAAGTATCTCTCGATTTATTTCATTTTATTTTTTTTAATCTTCGGCTTCCTCATAAAGGAAGTTCCGTTCACAATCGAAAATTCAGGGGCAGCAAATTGCAAGTTTCAGCTTGCAGTTTGTTTTATACAGGATGTCCGTAGATCCTTCCCACCGTATAAAAACCGACTCGAACGTATATAAAAATTCAATGTGTCCCAAAATTCGAGCGCGTTGTTCCATTCCTATGTAATCTAGTAACAACTTAAGCTGACGGTTAGTTTGAGCGTGTGTATAAATTTGAGCACGTTCGGTCGAGTGGTTTTGGATTTTCAGGGGTTGGAACTTAGAAATTTCTAATTGCTCTAGAACTCGATCCGTTCAGCCGATCTCGGCCAAATTTAATATGTATTATAACACAATGACATCCTATACTTGCAGAGAATTATGGTTCGATTGGTTGAAGTTAACGACAAATAGAGCAAAAAAGTTGATGTTTCGAAAAATTCAAAAAATCATAAAATCTAAAGTTATTGATGGATTTAGCTCAAATGCAATACCAACCGTTCTTGTACATAATTCTATATGTAAAAATCTATTGAGCCGAAAATGTCAAAAATTGCGGACGCTAGCGTGGCTACAGACATTTTTTGAAAAATTCAAAACGCTGTCGAAGCCGAACAAGTGCGTCGATAATTGCGAAATTTACAGATTACATAGATATTAGAAGGCATCACATATGTGCAAAATTTGAGTACGGTAGCTTGAACCGTTCTCGAGTTATGGACGTTTGAATTTTAGAGGGTGGTTACATACATACACACACACACACACACTCACACACATACATCCGGACATTTTTTCCGAATGTGTTTTCTGGATGTTTTAGGACATTCTGAACCTATTGACATCAAAATCTCGAAAAAAAAATTTCGGATTGTCACAAAGCTTCCTTTATAAGGAAGCAAAAATCATCAAAACGGCGAGACTCGAACCCTGGCCGCCCGCGTGCTAGTCCCGAGCGTTGCCCACTGAGCTACGCTCGCTTTCGTGCTGGGTGATGAAAGTCGGAGGTACATGCATGGCGAAAAGAGATTTTCAAAAATTTTTCTCCGAAACTAAGGCCTAGTGAAGCAAAAGCCGTGAGCCTAGTACTCAGGAAGGGTTCCCCTTCAACATATCTAAGACTCATCAAAATCCGTTATTAACATGTTTGGTCCTCCCCTTGTTAGTTGAATGAAAACGTCAAGTTCTCCCATGTTAATTAAATCGGAAAACGAAATATGCGATGAGCGACCTCAAGAAAAAATGTTATGAAGCTGCCAATTTTTTGTGGGGATTTGAGGGTACTTTCTATAGATTTGTCACTAGCCTCCGAATTAAAAAAAAAATCAACACAGCCTAGTGTGTATGTATGTGACATTGGTTGAATGTTCACAACGTAAGAACGGCTTGACAAGGGGACCACATTGGCATCGGATTTTTGTAATTTTTCATACTCATCGTACGTAAAGTTGACACCCCAAATATGAATATGCCGAAGCAGTTCGATGCCATATTCAGAAGTTTTCGAGAAAAACGACTTTAAAGTTTTGCGAGCAGCTTATGAGGACGAACGAAATTATACCTAACAACTGGCCGAGCAGCCGAGCGGGCAGCGAGCAAGACCAGTAATCGAAAGGTCCCCCGTTCGATCTTTACCGTGGAAATTTTTTTGTTTTTTCATTTTTTTTTTTTTAGTTTCAAATACCTACGTATTTTAAATATAAGATTTATCAAATATATGCTAATTAACATATTATCATTAACAAATTAACATTTTTTATGAAAATACCGTGAGAATTTTTTTTTTTAATTTCGAATACCTACGTATTTTAAATATAAGATTAATCAAATATATGCTAATTAACATATTAGTCACTTCGTTGAAATCGGGAAAGTTGACTACAAACTTATGTGAAGATTTTTTAATCAACGTTATCAAACCATACGTAAAATAAGAAAAGTTTGTTTTTATCATTGATTCTTGGGGTGGACAAACCAATCTCGTGATGTACAACGAAGTTTTTCGAGATGATAAGCGTCTGCCGACTTGCACCTTGCAAGTTATTCCACGAAAATGTACCCCGTCAGTACAGCCATGCGATGTTTATTTTTACCGTCATGTGAAAAATGTTATCAAGCGTCTCCAAAACTGCGCCTACTTGATCGAAAAATGCTGCGAAATCAACGATCGAGAGGATTGTATAAAAATTCATTCAATCGTACACCATCAGTTGTCCTCTCCGATCTTCGGTAAAATGATCAGGTATGCGTGGTTCGCTTCAAAACTTTGCGATACGAGAGAAATCTTTGAAAACGTCAACGAAATTTCTTTTCCTATTGATATTTTAAAAAAACATTGCGCCTGTAAAGACGCAGCATTCATCCGGTGTGCTAGATGCCGTGAAAATTCATCTTCCCATGTTTTTACGACGCTTACCACTGTGGCTCGTGTGATACTACACCCGTTGTTTTAAAAATGAATACAACTTTGATAACTTTCAATAAAAAACATTTCATTTCCTACCCCAGGTTTTTTTCATTTTCTACCCCAGGTTTTTTCATTTTCGTTCCCAAAACTTTATTTGTAATTTTATTTTAATTTATTTTAAGTAATTGTATTAACTCACGTGCAATTTTCATAAAAAATAATAATTTGTTAATGATTATGTTAATTAGCATATATTTGATGAATCTTATATTTAAAATACGTAGGTATTCGAAATTTAAAAAAAAAAAAATTCTCACGGTATTTTCATAAAAAAACTATAATTTGTTAATGATAATATGTTAATTACCATATATTTGATGAATCTTATATTTGAAATACGTAGGTATTCGAAATAAAAATAAAAAAAATGAAAAAAAAAAAAATTTCGCACGGTAAGGATCGAACCGGGGATCTTCCGATTACTGGTCTTGCTCGCTGCCGGCTCGGCTGCTCGGCCAGATGTTAGATATTATTTCGTTCGTTCTCATAAGCTGCTCGCAAAACTTTGAAGTCGTGTTTTTCTCGAAAACTTCTAAATATGGCATTGAACTGCTTCGGCAAATTCATTTTTGGGGTGTTAAGTTTGCGTACGATGAGTATAAATAATTACAGAAATCCGATGCCCATGTGGTCCCCTTGTGAGATATCAAGCTGAAATTTGTCACACATGTAAAGGGTTCAAGACGCATCTCAAGATTACATTTTTAGAAAAATCCATGTAGTTCTTTTGTTTTTACGCGATTCAAAAAGATTCAAAAATTCATTTTCGTTCTCTAGCTCCCACAATTTTAGAGATACCGAGCTCACATTCAGCTTTTTTTTTTTGCCTTATTTGCCTCGTCTCACGATGGGAACCTGTGCCACTCACTTCTTTCAGAAAATATTTCTATCATACAGTGGACCTACTATTTTTAAGGTGGGTTCCGAACCACCAGCAGAGCACAGAAAAACACTTAGAAAATTTCCATTCGTGTCGGCGGGAATCGAACCCGGGACCCACTGCGTGCGAACCGAGAACGAAACCACTAAGCCACTGGTCTCCTCTCACATTCAGTTGAATGTTAAATGTTGATCATTTGAAAAAAAAAAAAAAAAATAGCAATTGAGGTTTTAGTTGTTTTGTCATACTGTTACGTCCTAACTACGAATATAATAAAATATCCGCTCAGACGTAACCCAGCTTTTGATCTCGCTTTTGAGTCAGGTTTTTACGCCTTTACTCGGGGACCGAGATCTAGCCTAATCACGATCGAAATGTATGAACCTCTTGGTTTTTACTTGTCGTCCCTTGTCGGTGGTGCGGTCTGGATGGCGGCGGATGATTGTTGTTGCAGTTACTCGTCCTTCGACCTCTAGTATTACTTGCCTACTGCAAAAGGGCAGGTTGGTCGAAAGAAAGTTCGGAATGTCAGATTTGGGACGCACACACAATCTTTTGTATTTTTACGTGTAAGATGTTTCGGTATACAGTTCAGCTTGGTTAACATTAATTGTTACACAGTTCACAGTTTCGCGATGTTCGTTCGCGCACAAAATGTTAGGTTGAAAGCGTTGTTATAATTATTGTTTTAATGTCTATTGTCGATCGGGTTAAATCTTATTCAAGGTTGTGGGCGTATTATCCCGTTTTCGGTTATCTCAATTGCCCTCCTTTAGGCTTCAATTATTTAGATTCTACGCTGGACTCTACGGTCTGTTAAGCGTATGTATTTATTTATTTATGAGGACACTTGGTCCTTGATTATTCTTTATTTATTTAATATTTATCAATCGCGGATTTTTGTTATTTATTCGTTATTGTCTCTTGCGGTCTCTTCTTGTTATTTATTTTTATTAACCGCGGACTCCTGGTCGCGAATGTATTTAGTTTTCGGCACTCAGTTTATTTACTGGTTTATTTTATTTATTAATTTTTCAAAGCTGGACGTCGTGGTCTACAGCTTATTCAGGAACTCGCGGACTTTTAGTTATTTATTTATTCTTGTCAATCGCAGACTCTTGGTCGCGGACGTATTTATTTATTGGTTCTCAGTTTATTTGATTTGTAAGTATTTTTAGTCACGCGGTTAAATTTATATTTCAATGTTCCTTAACTCTACCTGACTGTACAAAGAGTCGGGTGGTTTCGAAAGAATCTACGACTGCACGCGTAAACGAGTCTAAGTCCCAACCGTAGATGATACGGTGGATGCAAAGAGAAGTCCGGACGCGAAAACGATTCTAAGTCCAAACCGAAATAAAAATCGGTGGACACAAAAATATTCTAAGTCCGTTCGGGCAGAGTAACGGTACTTATTCGCGTCGCGAAAACAACTGTCGTGGACGTATTACATTTTAAAACTGAGACACTTTATGATGAAAACCCTGGGTTTATATACCATTTTCTGTGGGCGTGGTGCCGTAAAAACCTAAAAATAGATCGGAAAAAGGGGTCTGATATTGGGGGAAAAAGGGTGAACATTCGAGAAGTTCGACTCAGATCTATAGGAAAAAAACATAGAGAGAGAGAAAACCGTCTTCATCTAGCAGGTGGCTTGTTGCGGGAAGAAGACCCATAACCCGGCGGTTAGGCGCGTGGCTCCTAACCGTTGAGGAAGAGTGGGGTAAAGCGCGGCATGAATATTCGGTTGAGGAGTGGTGAAGAAGGGGAACGGGCCTATGCAGCGTTGCTGCATCGGGAAGTGCTGTCGCTCATCGGGCATTATTTTAACCTAGGCATCGCCTGTTTTAGGTTAACTGAGCCATCACGGCATCGTTCGTACGTGGCTCCGTCTTGAAGTTTTTAAGATAGATATTGTTTCCTTTAAAAATTCGACAATAAGTCTTTTTGACTATTGCATGTTAATATTTAAATATAGATTAAACGCAGGGACGTAACAATACATTTGGTGATTTAACGAGTTATTACAGAGGTCCCAACTTGATTTCTACATATATTACGTGAAATTTTCTCAGCTTTTCGAAAAAAATACTTTCAAAATATTTTAAAAATATGCACGTTTTTGGGATTTCGACCGCCGGGACATGGATATCTACCCAGTAGTGTGTTGTGCCCCGCAATTTTCATTACATTTTTGTCGTTATAAATTTATTTAAAGGTAATAAAATAAATTTACGAAACAATTATACGCACGATATAATTGTTTCCCACGATTAAACATCGCTGATCCCGAATCAGGCGACATGAAAGGAAATATGGCATTTCCTTTACAGACAGGAAACCATACAAATTTAGAGAACAAAAATTCATGAACAATTATATCGAGTGTATAATTGTTCTCCACGGTCATCGAACCAGTCGATACAGAATTTGCTAACGAAACTGCTTACGCTAAAATTGCTTACGCCCAAGTTCAATAAACTCAATAAATTCATTTCAAAAGACCTCGAACATTGACCGTGCTGACCAAGAACCAGGTGATTGGCCAGTAACGATCAGACCACCAAAATTGCAAAATCAGCTTCTCGATGACGAGCCCCGAACAACCGAAAAGCTCGCCATCAAAAAGCCAGTCTTACTCGAACCATCAAATTGAGCGATTCTCCTCAAAGTAGACTCCCGTGCCGTGACAGAGTTTCCACATCGGTCCTAGGGACGCGAGCGTGGTTTTTCGAGATAAACCCGCGGCACGGCAATCGTACAGTACGTCGCGCCGCAATTAACAGCATAACATAATCAATTACGTGAGTGCGTGTTTTAAATCAAACGCGAACCAGTGATCCAGCGCGGATGGTTCGGTTTCCGGTTAAAACAGCGCGAAGTAACTAAACGAGAAACCTGTGAGTCAATTGAAATCTCTGAATGGATATCGTCACAACTTGTAAGACGATATCGCATTCCACACCGGTCAATCTGTGTAGACTAAATTGCAAGAAACATCTTTATAATAAACCAGAACCGTGCTAATATATTTATTTGAGTTTTACTCTTAATTGGCAACCGATCCCAAAACAACATATCCCTCCTGACCCGTAATCCAAGAGTCTAAGGAGACACGGGCCATCCGGGACACAACAGGTGCTACTGGAATATGGTTCTTCGTCACCCTTAAATCTTTACATCTTTTCTGCGCCCTTGTTTTCGAACATACGGGTGATATATGTGACTTCTGGTGTATTTTTGCTTCCTCATAGAGGAAGCTTTGTTTTCGTGACATCTTTTTTCGAGATGTTCATGAAAACGTGTTCAGAACGTCCCAAAACATCTAAAAAACTCAACTGGGAAAAATGTCCGGATGTATGTATGTGCGTGTGTGTGTGTGTGTGTGTGTGTGTGTGTGTGTGTGTGTGTGTGTGTGTAACATTGGTTGAGCGTTCATAACTTGGGAACGGCTCAAGATATCAAGCTGGAATTTGTCACACATGTAGAGGGTTCACGGCGTATAGCATGATTCAATTTTTAGAAAAATCCATACAGTTTTTTCGTTTTCACGCGATTTTTTAAAAATTCAAAAAATTATTTTTAGTCTCTAGCTCCCATAATTTTAGATATATCGACCTCAAATTTTGTATAATGTTGTACGACCACAGGGTGATGCTCGTTACTAAATTGGAAAAAAATCCATGCAGTGCTTTTGTTTTAAGAAATTTTAAAAGGTGTAAAAAAATGGTGTGCGCACTCTAGCTGTCACAATTTTCTAGATATCGGACTAAAATTTGGTACGTAGCTGCACTATTATCAAGAGACGTTTCGGATTGAATTTGGGCGAAATCCATCGAGCTATTCATATTTTATGTCATTTTGAAATTTTTCAAAAATGAACGTAAGTGCTCTAGCTTCCACAATTTTCGAGATATCTGGCTAAAAGTCGGTACAAAGTCGCACTATTATCGAAAGATGTTTCGTATCAAATTTGGGCAAAATCCATCTAGGCGTTTAAATTTGATGCGACTTTCAATTTTTTAAATTTGACATGGAATTCACTATGTATTTATTCTGGACTAGACCGATTTACAAGCCGATTTTATATAAGAACAAGGGTGCAAAGTCGAACCTTGCACATTGCTTCCTCATAATTTTTTTAATTTGCCAAAGCTTTCTCTATGAGGAAGCTAAAATTGATCGACACAGTTCCTCATAGAGGAAGCTTTGGCAAATTAAAAAAATTATGAGGAAGCAATGTGCAAGGTTCGACTTTGCACCCTTTTTTTTTCTCACAATTTTGGTTTGAAACTTTTTTTGATCATATAGTGCTCGAGATATCATTTGTTCGTCTACCGCGTTTTTTCATGGCTCCCCCGAGTTCAGGGTTGACATTTTATTCGGGCATCATTTGGTAGGTGGTTACCTACTTCCAATCAAAAATGCAGCTTACTGGTTCCAAGTCTTTACTTTCGGTCGTGCTTACTGGACTATACTCTGGGTTCATCCTCGTAGCCTACCGAAATTGTCTCAACGTCAGCTAATCTTAGGATGCTGCGAAGTTTAAGATTTACGGTGTCATTTCAAACGGAGCATTTTAACTGCTTGTTTTCGATGAATAGCGTCTTTTTAAAAAATATTTGGACTAGAGTATTTTCAGCGGTCATTTCCAGCCAGGACGAATCCAAGGCAAATTTTAAGCCTAATATGACACAAAATAGTACCTAACGGTACTATTGTAAGGGGGAGGAAGATCAGGTCCTTTAATTGCGAATTACATTAACAACTGATTGTTCAAAAAATTATGGAAAATTTTAAATAACTTTTCAGATTATCTAGAGATTGACACATTTCTGGTTGTTCTTTTGATACAAATTTAACGTGTCTCGCAGAAAGCTTTGAAGACTAGAAGGAAAACAATGTTCTTGCCCACACTTATATATTTTCTCGTTGTATATGCACAGTACACTGGAAAAAAAATAATTCTGTCCGAGCAATTTAACTTCGCTGTGACAGCTAAACGAAGCCAGCCCTCTACCGGTCAGTACTATTTTCGGTTACTGCAGTAATCCAGTACTAACTATTCAGCTGAATGGCTGTCTCAGAAATTTGGTTCGCCGTGAGAGCTAAACAAACAGTCAGTAGACTGCAATGAGCTGTAATGGCTAAATGGATGAAGGGAATTTTGTCCCGCGGACTAAACGTAAAGTTCTGATAGATGGCCTGTTCCGCTGTGAGAACTAAATAGAGAGCTGAATAGCATTTCGCTGTTTCGGCAATGTAGTTAAACTCTTATAGCATTACGTTTCTGCTACGGGAGCTAGGGCCGTTTAGTACCTTGTTGTTTTGCTCTGACAGGCATACTTTTTTTCCAGTGTAGTGCACCGCTTGACTGCAACTTGCAGTGGTTCTTTGTCCCGTATAAACTGCACTAGTCGATTCCACAATTACAACTGTAAATCTATCTACATATCCGGCGTTGCGCGTATAAGACACGTATGGGGGCAGAGAGAATATTATCCTAAATGTCGCTATTGGAATTCAAGCTTGGCGTGCCGCAGTTACAGCAGAACCGCTCTTCCTCATTCCCGTTACTTTTCTCCCCTACGCTGCAATCCTGTTCATAGAGTCATAGCATCGCCGATCGCTGCACTGCATACCCTTGCCCTAAAACTGTAGAGTAGGGTTCTACCGCCTCGTACATTTGCACAGCTGGATTAAACTTTTCCTGCCTATGTGCATGCTTCCTCTATCACATGCATCTGCGTGCATTTGCACACATGCTTGTTACACAACCTGTCCCAGCTTTGTAAGATGAAAACAAATCTGTCGAAAACAAATACTGATTTTTTTTCTTTTTTTTATTGCGCCTCTTGAGGGTGTTGCGCTCGACTCATTATTTCACCTCGACCGTACTTCTGCCCACCCGCATGCGACTTTTCAGTTGTTTTCCTCCATTGTTTTTTCACTCTCACCTGACGAAAAACGGCGATCTTTTTCGTGGCGTAAAAATATATTTCCAGAATGTGTATGTATCCATTTGCGATGTGCTGAGAGCATTCAACCGGAAAAAAATTAATCTTAAAAATTCATAGAAATTCCCGTAGTAGATATATAAATAGCTTGGTCCATTTTCTTTCACGACTTTGTTGCATAGCTGCTACGCAAAACTCAACCGTGGCTGAAATCTTCAACAGATGCACCGGGATTCACAGAAACGCGCGTATTATCAACGATTTGTGTGAACACACTAGTCTACTACTAGTCTTCAGTCGCAATATAGATCGAGCCTTATATTTTGTATATTGTCCATTGTTACTCGGAAAATATTCTCTACGTCCTTGATAGAACTTTCATTCAACTACAAGATTCCATCGAAGTTAATAATTGCGATCGCATCACTAATTCTTTGAAATTGACTTCGTTATTGTATATATTCAACAACTAACGTGCGGGATGGCGATGAGAACATATGTACCACGAGACCTTTCTACTTGACAAATTCGTAGATGACAGGTCAACAGAAAGTAACGCATTGTACTTATTAATGGGTATAAAACAATAAATAATAATAATTATACGTAGAATTAAAAATTTATGGATTTCGGATTTCTCCTATTACTTGTGCTATAAAACCTTCCTTTGTGCCAAATTTCAACATTCTAGGTCAAACGAAAGTGACCTAAACACTTTCATGGTGATTTAGTGAAAAGTTAATAAAAGATAATAACTCTACAATGCATGAAAATCGATGATTCTTGGACGCTTTCCTTTGCTTGTGCTATGACGCCTTCCTTCGTTCTAAATTTTGAGATTCTCGGTGAACCGAAGTAGGGTAAGATGGGGTTAAATCGCCAGCGGGTAAGATAACCATTTGACGCTCATATTTGGATGGATTAATAGAAAGAGTAGCCGTTTATAAGGTAAGTAGTAGTCGATAATGCGCAACTTTTGTACTTGGTTGGACTGCCGCATCTGCATTTCTACAATTTTCGTGGTGAGATAAGCATTTTGAGTGATGTGAAAAAAAATATTTCTGGCTTTTGATGGCTGGCGAAAGTTGCGAAAATTGGGCTTAAAAAAATTAGACAAGTGTTTTCTTGGAACAGCAATTCGTCACTAACCCGAATATTGAAACGATTTTCCGATATTTTCATTTGTTTTCGGATCGCGTCGTCTTTCGCGCAAAAGCGTGTGTGGGGTTAAAAATAACCAAGCAAGCGGCATCTGCACGGGCTGAGAAAAAAATTTTCAAGGTGTTGGGCAAAAAATTACAAGCTGAAAACGAAAACGTTGCCCCTCGCCGCCCTGAGCGTGGTCATCCCAAAAAAGTTGTTTACGTTGAAGACAGCGAGAACTACGGCGATGATTAATGCTAGAAACTTCTTTTTTCTAATTTTTTGAAAGGTTAATATAATAATTTGTGACCGTTATCAATAATGAAAAATCATTAAGGCAGGATTCTACTTTGAAACCATGAAAAAAACGCTATTTTCGTGAATTTTTTCTGAGAATACTATTAAAGATATCGATATGGGGTTTAAAATGTTCGATAAATACACTCTTGAAGTACATAAAAAAAAATTTTTAAATGTATTTTATTCATTTTTTGTACACGTAAACTATGTTTAAAGCCAACGCCTCGAAAAGAAGGTACCGTTGCCGTGGTCGTGAAATCTTCCCGACGAATGGTCTGAAACAAAAAATAGTACATTATGACACTAGTACGAAAAATTTGTTTCTGACGAGTGTGAGTTTGCAGAACGAGCCGAAGGCGAGTGTTGCAATCACACGAGTCCAGAAAACGTTATTCGTACGAGTATCGTACGAATTTTTATGTCACAAGGTGCGTAAATGTAACCGCACTTTTACGCACAACGTGTCATAAATCAAATAGTTTCATGTTCAGTATGTCTTCAGGAACCGACCTAACTAGAATATTTTATACACGTGCAAAATTAACAAAATGGCGGCTAAAATACGAAAAAAAAAATGCGTTTTTTTGGGTCTTTTTTTGCAATAAAAAAATAGTTCCAATTGAAATTTAAAGTTGATTGTAGTTAGGTCGGTTGGTACACACATATAGAATATGTGTTCCAAATTTCATAAGGATCGGTTCAGTACTTTTTGAGTTATCACGACCACGGTACTTGAAAATGTCGTTTCGAGAAAAACGCGTTTAAAGTTTTGGTGAGTGATAAATCGTAGAAGAAATTATCTTACCCTCAATCAGCGATGCCTGGGCCATATAATATGCCTTCGACGAACATTCTTGAACATATTTACTTTCGAAAAATGTAAAAAAAAAAAAAAAAAAAATTTTCAAAGTTTCAATGTAGAATCCTGCCTTAAAACAACAAGTTTGCATTTATATTTGACCTGAAAATAAGTGGTTTTATTACCCCACTAGGTGGGGTAAAAAAACCACTTTGCACATTTTTTTCAAACGACCATGCTAAATAATGAGTATAAGTTACATCGAAATTGTTTGTATAAATTTTGTAGCCAAGGGGCTTCATACTTTCAGATAAAAAATCATGTTCGAGAATATTCCGATAAATGCAGGTTCTACAGCGTGTTAAGTAAAAAAATTGCGATTTAACCCCACCTTACCCTACCCTATAAGTTTCAGTGATTAGCGAGGGAAGAAACAAAAAACAATAATAATTGTACATGGAATTGGAAATTTATGATTCTCGGATTTCTTACGTTACTTGTACGATGAAGCCTTCCTTTGTGCCAAATTTCTAGTTTCTAAGTCAATATAAAGGCCCTTATACATTTTCATGATAAATGGACGAAACAAAAATAGACAATAACAACTATGCGTAAAAAGAGCATAGCCGGATAAGCATACCAAAATTGCCTTAAGCGAGTTTTCAAATGATACTGAGCCTGTTGGATCCTCACTAAAAAAAACAATTTCCCTGAAAATTTCAGCTCCCTAACCCAATTATTTGCCGAGTAATCGGAAAAAATGTGATTTTCAGTTTTTATTTTTTTTAAACTTCGATATTCGCTATGGATTTTTGTCAATTTTTTCCCAAATACTTATTGACAAGAGCCATCGAACGAATAGCTTTACAAATATTCCGGTCCAAAACTTGATTTTTAACAAAGAAAATAAAAATGAAAATGGCCATTTCACTGGGTTCCTTTCGGAGTACAATAATAAAACTCTTACACAATATCGATTTCCTACGTCCCTTTACTCCCGATTTTTTTCAATTTTATTGATTTGGTGCAACATCGTGAAAAAAAATTAAATCGGTTTTTTTCGATTTTGCTATGTAATACTAGAGTGATCCTTATATAGGGCTCGGACGAATTTTGACCCACTTCCCTCCCAGAATGGCTCTAAATAATTTCAAAAAAAGTTCCCTAAATTGGCAGCCCGCCATCTTTAAAACCGGCCATTACTAGTAGGGGTCATTTTTTAACTCCCGGCTGAAAACGGGAGTTATGTGTTTCGTCGTGAGCAACGTGAATTGGCGTTTTGTCGGTAACGCATTTTTGGCCAAACGGCTGATTTTCTTCTTACAAATTGATGTACATCGGTGTCGGAAGTCATAGAGAGGGTTTTGCTTCCATAATATTTATGATCAGATCTCAACTCGCGGAGATATTAAATGTAGAAATTTGAACGCTTTCGAACGTTTTCTTCAAATCGCAATTTTGATCGGTTCGACTGCATGCATTGCAGACTTCACGGCATCGTCAGCTGTGACAGCGCGTGTGTAAGTGCAGTGGAACGTATCCGTGTATTTTGCATCGAGGCTCTGGACGATATCGCTGAGTGCGAGAGAGACAGCGCGATTGGTCGATCGTTTTAACCTCGAAACAGAACTTTCAACGGAAATTTTTTTTTTTTTCTCGAGTGATTCAGAGTGAACATTTTTTATCAATTGATTTCACGTATAAACGATATTTTTTTAAAGAGTGCATTTTCCATTTAACGGTCAATAATTAGCTAGTTAGCAGGATTGATCTACTGACGATTTTAACAAGCACGTCGAATTAATAATTCTGGATACTTGTATTCGGGCGTGAAATTGAGATGTATGTGAATGTGGAGGTTAGGTCGGATGACGTGGTTATGCCCGGTGATATTGTTTTATTTATGGCCATCAACTGATTTCACGTACGAACGATATTGTTTAATGAGTTCATTCTTTTTTATTCAACGTATGATAATGTTATCAGGATTGTGAAAAACGTGAATATTGATGTTCAGCTGGACGATGTGGTTATGCCCAGTGATATTGTTTACCTCGGTGGAATTGGCAATTCGAAAGAAAAAAATTGTTGTCGGATTCAATTTTTTTTACTTTATCTTCCAACCGACAAAACTTTAGACACAGCGATTTGTCAGAATGCACAATATGTATATTTGTTTTCATTATTTTTCCTATATGAGTCAGGTCCATTTCGAAGCTGCATTCATTCAATGTTCACCTGCTCAAGACATATTCAAAACCTATAATGACTGGGAAGGACGAGCGGAATGCACTGACATCTGGTCAAGGCTACGTCGAGCCGCGCTCGAAAACTGTGCAATGCGCAGACATTTGGTCTAGGCTACATAGAGCCGCGCTTATAATCTCCATAATGCACTGCGATTTGGTCAAGGCTGTATTAAGCCGCCCTCAAGACTCCATGATGGGCTGACAATTTGTCATGGCTACATGGAGCCGCGCTGAACAATCACATGATGCGCTGACATTTCGCTGAGACTGTACTCAACTGCGCCCAAGGACAACCAGCATGTGCCGCAGCTCGTCGATACTTTCAAAGTCTTGTCTCATCAAATTTCTATACAGTGGTCACGTTTTACGATATTGAATCGATAAACAATAGTACATTATGACACTAGTAGGAAAAATTGTTTTGTGACGTGGACGTCTTGTTCGAGCCAAATGATTCCAATCATTGGCGGACGTGGAGAAAATTATATCAAATTATCTTTAAAAAGTATGAAATAAAATAAATTTAAAAAATTTAAAAAAACTCCCGGCTGGAGTAAAAATCGAAAACAAAAAAAATTAGAACGAAAAAAAAGTAATCTGATAGAAAGCATGGATAAAATTCATGAATCTAAAAAGAATACAACAAATTAATAAATTTAAAATGGAAAAAACAAATTAGTGAAATTAAAAGAATGAAATAAATAAATAAATTCAAAAAGGATGAAATAATTCAAGAAGTCATCTTAGTTTATTCGTAGTTTGAATTATGATCGTTTGTATGAGTTCAATTTTTTGAATCGTGGTAATTTTCTCACTGCCCTCAATTCAGTCGGGAGACGTCATTCATTAACCATAAATATGATATAGGATATAGATGTTTGACAGTGCAAAGAAGACGCCATTAGATAATTGAACATGAAGACGATCTGGATTTAGATGTTCGACGATACGAAAGAAAACGTCTCCCGACTGAATTGAGGGCAGTGAGAAAATTACCACGATTCAAAAAATTGAACTCATACAAACGATCATAATTCAAACTACGAATAAACTAAGATGACTTCTTGAATTATTTCATCCTTTTTGAATTTATTTATTTATTTCATTCTTTTAATTTCACTAATTTGTTTTTTCCATTTTAAATTTATTAATTTGTTGTATTCTTTTTAGATTCATGAATTTTATCCATGCTTTCTATCAGATTACTTTTTTTTCGTTCTAATTTTTTTTGTTTTCGATTTTTACTCCAGCCGGGAGTTTTTTTAAATTTTTTAAATTTATTTATCCCCTTTAAAATACACAGGATTTATCGACTCTCTAGTAATATTCCCATTCGGGTCTCTTGAAATCATCTTTAAAATCCAAGAAGTATCTCAATGAGTCCTCGGCACCTTTGTGCATGAAAAAAAAATCTTACGGTTTGACTTTGAAATAGTTATGGGCCGTTCCACGCCGATATATAAACATGTTTCTCGGTTTTTTCTTATTCCCGGATTATTTTGTGAGATAATTTTTTAGATTTGAAATATCGATCCTAAAATTCACAATACTGATCTTGAAAATAATATTGGTCATTCCGACTCAATTCGTTTTTTTTTCTTGTTTCGTTTTTCCTCTAGTAGCCAGATAATTTTATCAAAAGGAAGTTCACAATATCCGATCCTATTCTGAAGATTAAAAATACTGGTCTTGGAATTTATATGGGCTATTCTAACTCGTAACACTATTTATTTTCGAAAATTTGAAGAAATGGCTGATAAAAATTTCAAAAATGAAACATAAAGAATGTTTCTAATTGGAATGGCCCATATCAATTTCAAGACCAGTATTTTCAATCTTCAGAATGAGATCGGATATTTTGAATTTTCTTTTGATAAAATTATGTGGCTACTAGAGGAAAAACGAAACAAGAAAAAAAAACAAATTGAGTCGGAATGACCAATATTACTTTCAAGATCAGTATTTTGAATTTTAGGATTGATATTTCAAATCTAAAAAATTATCTCACAAAATTATCCGGGAATAAGAAAAAACCGAGAAACATGTTTCTATATTGGCGTGGAACGACCCATAACTATTTCAAAGTCAAACCGTAACATTTTTTTTTTCATGCACAAAGGTGCCGAGGACTCATTGAGATACTTCTTGGATTTTAAAGATGATTTCAAGAGACCCGAATGGGAATATTACTAGAGAGTCGATGAATCCTGTGTATTTTAAAGGGGAAAAATGACCCCTGCTGGTAATGGCCGGTTTTGAAGATGGCGGGCTGCCAATTTAGGGAACTTTTTTTGAAATTATTTAGAGCCAATCTGGGAGGGAAGTGGGTCAAAATTCGTCCGAGCCCTATATAAGGATCACTCGAGTATTACATAGCAAAATCGAAAAAAACCGATTTAATTTTTTTTCACGATGTTGCACCAAATCAATAAAATTGAAAAAAATCGGGAGTAAAGGGACATAGGAAATCGATATTGTGTAAGAGTTTTATAATTGTACTCCGAAAGGAACCCAGTGAAATGGCCATTTTCATTTTTATTTTCTTTGTTAAAAATCAAGTTTTGGACCGGAATATTTGTAAAGCTATTCGTTCGATGGCTCTTGTCAATAAGTATTTAGGAAAAAATTGACAACAATCCACAGCGAATATCGAAGTTTAAAAAAAATAAAAACTGAAAATCACATTTTTTCCGATTACTCGGGAAATAATTGGGTTAGAGAGCTGAAATTTTCAGGGAAATTGTTTTTTTTAGTGAGGATCCAACAGGCTCAGTGTCATTTAAAAACTCGCTTAAGGCAGTTTTGGTATGCTTATCCGGCTATGCCCTTTATGATTTTCAGACTTTTTCTTTTCCTTTCGCTGTATGAAATAACCTTTCCTCGTGCCAAATTTCAAGATCCTAGGTCAATCGGAAAAAACCTATTCTTTGTAGGGAGTAAATTGCCATGGATCGATTCAGACCAAACTGACGAGCGCACAGTGGGCCAGAAACGGAAAAACCCGCTCAAAAATCAAAAATGAAATTCAAAATTCAATAGTTTCGGCTATCGGGTTTTGTACTAGACGTAGTTCTGCAACTAGACCAGGGTGGTAAAGAAGATAAATTCTTAGCTACTTTGTGATACATCACCCGAGAGTTACCACACTCCGAGTGCCACGTGCTGCCCTAAAGTTGACTTAAAAATTCGGTCCGAGTGAAGTGTGTGCAACTTCCGTTCATAATGGTTTTCTTTCAAATTGGTAAAATGTCGGCTGATCCTGAAGGTATATACAGCATTTATAAGTATAATAATTGGTTCCCTGAATTGTCTTAATGGTAAGAAACTGTGTGGAACAAAGTACGCAAAAATAATTCTTGTACGTGTCAAAATTTATTAAAAACCATAAAAATATCAAAACGCCCACAAGATCCCGCGGTAAATTCCACTGCAATATGTAAGAAATCTTAAAATAAATTGAAATTTTTTTTTCATTTCACGTCAAACATAGGTACTCGGGCGAGCGCGCTCCGCTCGCTCGCTTGGCACGTGGCGAGAGGCGCGCTCGGGCGATTAAATGGATCCTGTTTTGGGTCTCGCAGAAAAGTATGTACCATCCGATGGATTACATTGATAGCCGTGAGTGCAAGGGAGAGATCTCTGTCTCTCTCGCACTCACAGATGTAAATGGAACATCCATCGGATAGTGCATACTATTTTGCTCGACCTGTTACACTGTTAAACTTAACATACAGGGTCTTCAAAAAGAAAAAATGACATAATGTATATGAGTATATATCATGATTACATAAAAATATTCCAAAATATATAAAAGAAGTACAGAAAATATATGGAATTCCAATTGTATTTTACATTTAAGTAACAATGTTTAGAATGTTTTGATCCTTCAAGTTTGTATTAGTTTCGGAAAATAGTGATTGAAAGTATGCATCTAACGTATCAAGAAATTCAGTTTTTTATTTGATTACAGGATCCAGCACAGCACAGTTGAAAATTCTTTCGCCATTTTAGATCCGCCATTTTGTTTTCGGGAATTCTGACATTAAAATCGTTATCAGCGAGCCCGAAAACCGCCATAAGCCAAATTTGAAGCAAATCGATAAAGTTTTTTAAAAATTCTTCCGTCATTTTGGATCCGCTATTTCGTTTTTGAGAATTCTGACATTAGAATCGTGATCAGAAACCGCGAAAACTCCCTTAAGTCGAATTTGAAGCAAATCGATAAAGTTTTTTGAAAATTCTTCCGTCATTTTGGATCCGCCATTCCGTTTTTGAAAATTCTGACATTAAAATGATATCAGCGACCCCGAAAAACACCATAAGTCAAATTTGAAGCAAATCAATAAGGTTTTTTTGAAATTCTTCCGCCATTTTGGATCCGCCATTTTGTTTTTCAGAATTCTGACATTAAAATCGTTATCAGACAAATTTATCGTTATAAGACAAATTTGAAGCAAATCGATAAAGTTTTTTGCAGATTTTTCCCCTGATTTGGATCCGCCATTTTGTTTTTGGGAATTCTGACATCAAAATTGCAATCAGCGACCCCGAAAACTCCCATACGTCGAATTTAGAGCAAATCGATACAGTTTTTTGAAAATTCTTCCGCTATTTTGGATCCGGAATTTTGTTTTTGAGAATTCTGACATCAAAATCGTGATCGGCGACCCCAAAAACTCCTGTAGCTATCATTTCGTACTTATCAAACGAGATCTTCTATTAATGATCGAGTTTTGTGACTTTTGGCTCACTGTGCGTCCGTGGTATCGTATATGGAGCGCGCGGATCCAAAACGTTCAGAGGCGAGGAGGCCCTAGGAGTGGGGGGTAGTGAATGAGCGGAGGGGAACCCGTAGTATCTTATACGAAAGTCTCTTATGTGCAGAGTCTACTGTACTTTTCTGTGAGGCCCAAAACGGGATCCATTGAATCGCCCGAGCGCGCCTCTCGCCACGTGCCCAGCGAGCGAGCGGAGCGCGCTCGCCCGAGTACCTATGTTTGACGGGGAATGAAAAAACAGTCGCAGCTAGGAGCAGCTGATCTCTCGTGATTTCGATTCATTTTTAGATTCCTTACATATTGTAGTGAAATTTACCGCGGGATCTAGTGGGCGTTTTGATATTTTTATGCTTTTTAATGAATTTTGACACGTACAAGAATTATTTTTGCGTACTTCGCTACACACAGTTTCTTACGATTAAGACAATTCAGGGAAAAAATTATTGTACTTATAAATGCTGTATATACCTTCAGGATTAGCCGACATTTTACCAATTTGAAAAAAACCACTATAAACGGAAGTTGCACACACTTAACTCGGACCGAATTTTTAAGTCAACTTTGGGACAGTGCGCGGCACTCGGAGTGTAGTAACTCTCGGGTGATGTATGACAAAGTAGTAAAGAATTTATCCTCTTTACCACCCTGTGATAGTTGCAGAACTACGTCTAGTACAAAACCCGATAGCCGAAACTATCGAATTTTGAATTTCATTTTTCGGTTTTTGAGCGGGTTTTTCCGTTTCTGGCCCACTGTGCGCTGGCCTTACGGTGGGTAAGAGAGGGGATTGACGAGTTGACAGTTTTTTGCTCTTTGCTCCGGGGTTGGACATCGCTGCCCTAGTACTTTTGTAATAATTCATTGATATGCGGCGGGGCCTTGTTTACATCCTTTAATTTCTTTTGCCTTCAATTACATCGTTCTGAAACCGCGCATTTAAACAAACTCGGTTTGCCCATTCTCCTTGTTTACGATAATTGAATAGTTACAATAAGAACTGACGGACCTTTCGATCACATTAGATTTTAACATGTCATGTATGTTCCGATCGACCGATTCGCGGAGGGCTAATGGTATCGGATACGAACGTCGAACGACCGGCTTTGATTTAATGGGTTTAATTTCATGCTGGTATATTGAAGTACATCCTGGTTTGATGGAAAATAATTGTTTGTATTTTTTTATCAAGTTCATCACTTCAACATTAAGCTGCTCCGAATCGAGTGCGGTTAACTTTCACGCGACAGACCCTAAATCCTCGGAGAAAACCTTTGAGTCGTCGATATTGTTGTGCCCCGCAATTTTCATCCAATTATCATTATACAAATTCTACAATTATATTATAAACAATTATATCGAGCACATAATTGTTCCCACGGTCATTGAACCAGCCGACAAAAGAATTCGTGAACGAATTGCTTACGCTAAAGTAACGGAAATACCGTATTTCCGATACACCAATATTCAACCGAATAAATGCACCGTTCATTCAACCGAACATTGACCGTGCTGACCAAGAACCAGGTGATTGGCCAGCAACGATCAGACCGCCAAAATCGAAAACTCAGCTTTTCGACGACGAGCCTCGAGCAACCGAAAGCTCGCCATCGAAAAGCCAGTCTATAACGAACGATCAAGCCAAACGGTTCTCCGATCAATAGGCTCCCGTGCCGCGACGATTTCCATCTCGACCCTTGTGAGCGCGTACGGAAATCTGAAGTACAACCCGCGGCGCGGTAACAGTGACACGTCGTACCGCTATAACCGAGTATTATTCCGGGATATCACAAGTCATACCTGTAGTAAAAACCCTACGTTCATAATAAATCACAACCGTATCAGTATTTTAACGAGTATACTTATTTTGCCAAACGATCCCAAAACTTATCCCTCCTGACCCGTAATCCCTTGGCCGAAGGAGACACGGGCCATCCGGGGACACAACAATATCCACCACAACAACTCTCTCACTCTCACGTAAATAATTGATAGTGGTCGTGTTATTATCAATATTATTGTCATCATTAAACGTTTCAGTATTACCGAACATTTCATTACTTTCACGAATAACATTTGAATACAAATTTTCCACAGTGGGTAATTGGACATTATCTTCGACATGATTAAGAATATTATTATTTTTCGTTTCCCCATCGATATTATCATTATCATCACGATTTATTATTAACATAGACTGAATATTTGCGACCTTGAGCGAGACTTCTTCCTTATCACAAAGGACATTTGAATCCATTAAATTACCGTACGACTTTTTGAACTCATCTACTTCGCACGATGCGACATTATTTTGCAATACATCGTTTCGAATCAAATCTATATTTATCTGGCTGTCTTCGATCGTCAACAAAAGCCTTTCCAAAGGTTCAGACTCAAACGGTCTCCACTACATTTCATCCCAGCTTAACACCACGAATATGAATTTCCCTAACATCGTAATAGATCCGAGCTTTGTTTTTATGTAACCAGTTATTGCCTAGTATGCCATTGGACGTAAAAATGGAACGACAAGAAAAACGTATTGAATTTTATGATTTTCTATATTTATTTCTATCATGATCTGCCGCTTGTCTAGTGTCCTTTTGTAAGTTATCGCGGCTACTATATGCATGTTCGTGACAGGCATTTCACAGACTGTACTGATGTTTCGGAGTCTTGCAAATAAATCCTCGGATACACAAGTGGCCTGGCTACCAGTATCCACTTTCGTCCTGACATTCGTTTCTGTAATCGTAACGTTCAATTGGGGCGACGATGCCAGTATATCCGACGGTCGGTATGGTTGAGCTACTGCCTCACTCATGGCATCATTACTGAGGTCCTCAACAAAATTATGAAATTGACTACAGAAAACCGGACCAGAATGATTCGCGTCCGTCGTAAGTTTAAATAATTAACATTGGTTGCAGTTGCATTGTTGCGTTGTGCCTGAGTATCGTGCGATCTCTCATGCTGTTGAGCATTCGGCGATTGAACAAAATTTAGTAAAGGATATCTCACATCTGGCAATTGATATTGCGACCTTTAAAATGATCGTTGCCGGCCGTTGTACCGTCTATTATGGCTACCATAATTGCTCCTATTATACTGTTCGTTCTGATCATTATAATTCGAAATAGGTTCAATCCGACCATCGCATAACTGCATATTGTTTATACTATTTCCGCGACGACCGTTGTTCGTCTGTTGGTTACTACCGTTTTTCCATTCGCGAATTTATCAATCTCGTTATCTTTGTTGGAACTATCCATTTGCGTGAGGGTCTGAGAAACACGTTTTGTGTCAGGATAATCGATGATTGCGAGAGCTGTTTGTATCCAATACGGAAGCTGCTGACTGATTTTATGATCAACTTCGTATGTTAATAATGGAGGTTCAAAATGTTTCGAACCATTCGATAGATTAAAAAAATGAGCTTGGAGTGAGCCGTCTTTTCATCGATGTCTACGCGAATTCCACAAATCTTTGAAACGACCTTGGATCGGAATCGTAGAATATTCCTTGCAAAATTCCGTCTTAAAAGTGTCGAGTGTATCTATGTGAACCTGCCCCCCCCCCTTCAAAAGTAATTTTTTTCTTGCTATTCTCAAAGATATTGGTTTGTAGTTGTTTGTAGTGACATTTTTTTCGATTGTGGTAGAACCCAAAAAAAGTTATGGGACTTCAAAAAAAATCCATCCCCCCCGACTTTAATGAAACCCTAATCGGAAAATGTATATCGATAGAGAATCGTTTATAATTGATTGTAGTGGGAGGATTTTCGTTAGAAATAAAAAACAAAGTTACGATTTTTTTAATTTTCCTAGCCTCTAGTAGCATTAAAATCGTTTGTAGTAACATAATTTTTGTTTTTAGTTCGTCCAAAATCATTTTTCTACGCTCTACTAGCATGAAAAATGTTTGTAGTAAAAAAATTTTCGTTTGTAGTTCCTCCGGTATCATTTTTCTAGGCTCTAGTAGCATTATAATCGTTTGTAGTAAAATAAATTTCGTTTGTAGTTAGTCCAACATTTTTTTTGCATGCCCTCCTAGCATCGAAATCGTTTGTGGTAGAATAATTTCGGTTTGTAGTTTCTCCAAAATAATGTTTTCATGTCCTACTAGCATCAAAATCGTTTGTAGTAAAATAATTATCGTTTGTAGTTCCTCCAAAATCATTTATTCATGCCCTCCTAGCATCAAAATCGTTTGGAAGAAAAAAGATTTCGTTTGTAGTTGCTCCGAAATCATTTTTCTCCGCTCTGCCAGCTTCAAATTCCTTCGTAGTAAAATAATTGTCGCTTGTAGTTCCTTTAAAATCATTTTCCTACGCTCAACTAGCATCAAGATTATTTGTAGTGAAATAATTTTCGTTTGTAGTTTCTTCGAAATCATTTTCTCATGCCCTACTTGCATCGAAATCGTTTGTGATAAAATAATTTTCGTTCGTAGTTCCTCCAAAATCGTTTTCCTAGGTTCTACTAGCATCAAAATCGTTTGTAGTAAAATAATTATCGTTTGTAATTTTTTCAAAACCATTTTTTTATGCCCTAGTAGCGTCAAACCCGTTCGTATAAACGATTCAAATGCAAGTAGAGCCTAGGAATATGATTTCGGAGGAACTACAAACGAAAATTCTTTTACTACAAACGATTTCGATAATGGTGGAGCCTAAGAAAATTATTCTAAAAAAACTACAAACGGAAATTATTTTACTAGAAACGATTTTGATGTTAGCAGGGCATGGAAAAGTAATTTCGGAGAAACTACAAACGACAATTATTTTACCAAAAACGATTTTGATGCTAGTAGAGGGTGATAAAGTCATTTCAGAGCAACTTCAAACGAAATTTTTTATACTACAAAACGATTTTGACGCTAGTAGAGCCTAGAAAAATGATTCTGGAGAAACTACAAACGAAATTTATTTTACTGCAAGCGATTTTGATGCTAGTAGAGCGTAGAAAAATAATTTAGGAGCAACTGCAAACAAAAATTATTTCACTACAAACGATTTTGATGCTCGTAGGGCATGAAAAAAGGATTTTGGAGAACCCATATAACGAAAATTATTTTACTACCAAAGATTTTGATGCAAGTGGAGCCTAGGAAGATGATTTTGGAGGGACTACAACCGAAAATTATTCCACCACATACGATTTTGATGCTATTATAGGGTAAAAAAATCATTTCGGCGCAACTACAAACGAAAATTATTTTACTACAAACGACTTTAATGCTAAGTAGTAGGGCCTAAGAAAATGATTTCGGAGGTACTACAAACGATAATTATTTTACTACAAACGATTTTGGTGCTCGTAGATCCTATGAAAATAATTTTGGACGAACCACGAACGAAAATTATCTCACTACAAATGATTTTGATGCTATTAGGGAATACTTTTCTGACACACTGAAATTGTGAATATCGGAGCTGACAATGTTTTCGTATTGAGTTCGGCGTTAAGCGGTTATTATGCGTATACGGAAGTAAAACTGTAAGTTTAAAAAAAAAAAAAAAACAAACCGTAACTTTTTTGTTTCCTCACTACATCCGAAAATTCTTCTACTACAATCAACTACAAACGATTTTCCATCGATATACATTCCCCAATTTTGGTTTCGTTAAAGTCAGGGGATGGTTGTTTTTTCAAGTCCCATAACTCCGTTTGGGTTTTACTACAAACGAAAAAAATTGCACTCCAAACAACTACAGACCAATATCTTTAAGAATAGCAAAAACAAAATTTTTTTTAAACGGGGGGCCAGGTTCACATAGGTTTCGAATGTGTTTAATACCTGTTTATTTATCTCATACCAAACCTTTACGCATCGACTTCAATAAAACTCTCTATAATCAGCATCCGATGCTCAACGCGAACGATCTTCAATTCAAAGTATTGTTGTACAATGAGTGTAAAAAGCGTTCGGAGATCGACCATTTATCAAATTAATTAATTTTCTCAATGAGTTTTGATAATATTTTTGCGCTTAAAAATTGGAGGTGCTCTTGGTAAGGGTCAGCAGCAACAATTCTATTTATCAAGGTGACATTCTATTATCCCGTTACTGAGGGATTGATTAAATCATAAGGATGTCAGTATAAATTAAGCGCAAAAAGTATTCGGACACACAAATAAAAAGACGAATGTATCGACATTTCAAGGACGGTTAATCACCCTTTCTTTCCTTTTAGTATCTAGTAGGGTTTCCACGATGTCTTCTTATTACTCTGAGCCGGTTTGGCATTGATCGGACCAATTTTTCGCAGACGGTACGACTAATCTTCTCTTATTCTGCGGATAGCGCGATGTTCTAGTCATTTTTATTTTGTATCGGCCGTTTTCGAACATTTTGGTCCAACACATTCCAAAGATGCTTGATGGGATTAATATCTGCGGACTGAAGAGGGGTTTCGAGGTATTTGGGGGTGTTGCAGAGCAGCCAAAGTCTCGTATTCAGCGTCTTGTCTTTAGGATCGTTATCCTGCATGAACAAGTAATTCGGTAAAAGTCTCATTTTTTGATGGACGGTTAATACGGAAAATACGTAAATTTACGGGTTTTTTGTGACAAAAAAATCGGTAACTCCCGAACGAAGCGTCGGCCCAAAAAGTTCAAGGTGGCTAAATTTTCGTTTTTGTTGAAGGAATTAAAAAAAAAATACATTTAAAAAATGAAGGGTACATTTTTTGTTTTATTTCATTTTTAATTTGGAATTGTTTATAAATTATTGTTAAATTTGTGCAACATAATCGTAAATGTTTTTATTCTAAAGAGCGTTCAGAAACGAAAAAAAAAGACCCATAGTGTTTCGAGTTATCACTAACCGTTGCTGAGATATATCGATTTGAATGACCGAATGTGGTCAATACTTCAAAAACTTCATTTGACTGTATTTCAAAAGTGGGGGCTCAAAATAAAAAACGCCGAAATACGTGTCTCTTTATTTTCAACACATATTAATGAGAAAAATTGGGGGGCAAAAATTTTGTCCCAAATGTCCGAAGTTGCCGAAATTCCCAGGAATACCCCGTATATATAATAATATATAGGAATACCCCGTATATATAATAATATATATGGGGTATTCCATACGAACCGAACCCCCTTTTCAGCCGATGTTTTTTTATTCTCTCGAAATTAAATGGAGTCGAAGTGCGACTAGAAATATTGGTTGACTCCAAATCTTAGGCCTCTAGGTTTATTTCTCACTATACTTCTGTAATTCTGTAATTCCGTATTTTTACTACTTTCGAAGGTTTCGAGGCGTGGTACGTCTTTATTTCTGAATTAAATTAATGTTGTCACGAGTGTTTTAGAATGGACTTTACCCGTTCTTACAGACAAAATTATGAGATCTCAGTATCAAAATTTTTTTCTTATGGTTTGAGGCACAAAAACACAAAAAACTTCATATCTCTATAAGAGCTATTTTTGTTTTGGTCCCAATTTTTTGTAATCTTCCCATGACTATTCTGAAGCTACGGTATACATTTTGTGATGAAACTCAGAAATTTACAGTACCTAGAAATTTGGGAATATTACGAAAAATCAAAAATACCCGTATTTCTGTATTCTGATTTTTCATAATATTCCTTAATATATTGTAACGTGAAAAAATCACCCAAGCTCTCGCCACGACGACCCCGGCAGGCCCACGGTCATTACGAAGGAAAAGAGCGTTTTTAATGATTTTGTTTGTTTTTATTTTTGTTTTCATGGATTGTAATTGTCCCGGGAGGACGAGAGTTTTCCGGAACGAGGAGTTTGATCCGAACGTCCCGGACTGTCCATGGGAGGCGGAAGGCCCAAGGTGTGGGCGAATTGTTAAGTAGAAGAGCGAGGAGTCGACGCGCGACGGGCGCTGCTGATCGCGAAACTTGCGTTGCGTCGACCCCGCGCACAGTGGGCCAAAAGTCATAAAACTCGATCATAAATAGAAGGTCTCGTTTGATCATTACGAAATGATAGCTATGGGGATTTCTGGGGTCGCTGATCACGATTTTTATGTCAGAATTCTCAAAAACAAAATAGCGGATCCAAAATGACGGAAGAATTTTTAAAAAACTTTATCGATTTGCTTCAAATTTGTCTTATGGGGGTTTACGGGGTCGCTGATAACGATTTCAATGTCAGAATTCCCAAAAACAAAATGGCGGATCCAAAATGGCGGAAGAATTTTCAACTGTGCTGTGCTGGATCCGGTAATCAAATGAAAAAATGAATTTCTTGATACGCTAGATGTATACTTTCAATCGCTATTTTCCGGAACTAATACAAACTTGAAGCATCAAAACATTCTGAACATTGTTACTCAAATGTTAACTACAATTGGAATTCCATATATTTTTTGTACTTTTTTAAATATATTTTGGAATATTTTTATGTAACCATGATATATACTAATGTATATTATGTCATTTTTTTCTTTTTAAAGACCCTGTATGTTAAGTTTAACAGTGTAAGGGGTCGAGCAAAATAGTATGCACTATCCGATGGATGTTCCATTTACATCTGTGAGTGCGAGAGAGACAGAGATCTCGCACTGGCACTCACGGCTGTCAATGTAATCCATCGGATAGTACATACAGTAGTCTCTTCGTATGAGATACTACAAGGGACCGGAGGGGAATACCATTCCAAGAATTAACGTTCCCCACTCAGCGGCCTCGCTACGCCGGTGAGAAATAGAATTCGGCCGCTCCGTATAAGATACTGCAAGCAAGCTCTCAACTTCGCCAAGACGCCACTTCCCCGACAAAAAACTACCTTTACGATTCACTTAAAATTCTTTATGAATTGTAAACCAAAAAATAACATGTGTGCAGTTCACACACGGTAGAAGTGAAACTTTCCGAACAGTCAACTGCGAGAAAATGAGACGAATGCAGTATCAGGAGTGGGATAATTATAGGATTACTTATTATAATATTGGTACCAAGTTCAAAAGTTTTTTTTTCATTTTATTATTTAGGCGCCAAGTTTTCAATTTCAACCAATGACAGGAGTTGCTTATGGTAACTAAAGTATGAAATAAATGTTTTGGTTTCGATTTTATCGATATATCTTTGAAATACAGCGTCAATTACTGTAAAATAAAAATAAAAAATAAATAATTGAAGAATAAAAATAAAAAAATAAATGTAAATGGTTTTCTCTTTCCAGTGTCGCTTTTTCGTTTCATCGTGTTTCAAATCACAGCGATGCTAGTCACAACTGTATATCTATATTCTATCTCATTCTCTCGCAGGCTGAATCCTATAGATGTATATGGGGCAAAATTTCCCAATTCACTGAACTGGAAGCCTCCTATTCCCCGATGTGGACGATGATTTTTTTTAGTATCCTTTGGATCCTACGACCTCACTAATTTGTTTTAGATGTTTTAGACCCCTCCTTCCCCTCCGCTTCCCCCGCCATATTATTTTTATCAAGAGGTTACTGCTATTTATCCCCTTTTTATTTGGATGAAATTCCTTCCCCGGATACTCTATTGAAATTGAAGAACTTTTTTCATAAAATTGGAGTGGGCAGCGGGTTCCTAATATTTTTATTTATTTTTTTTTAATTTTGCAAAAATTCGAGTTTTTTCGCAATTAAAATATATGATAACGGTTTTCAATCTAAAAAAAGAAAAAAAAATAAAATCTATCGTGCCAAATATCGATATTCCGATTACTTCGATAGATAATCGATTTTTCAGTATGAATTAATTGTTGCTATCAAAAATCGATTTTCCATCGAAATAATCGAAATATCGATTCTTTTGCACGAAAGAATTCATTTGTCTTTTTTTTTTTTAAGATGAGAAACCATTATCATATATTTGAGTTCCGGAAATAATCGAATTTTTGCAAAATAAAAAAAAATAAATAAAAATATTAGGAACCCGCTGCCCACTCCAATCTTATGAAAAAAGTTCTTTAATCTCAACAGAGTACCCGAAAAAAATTTTATCCAAATAAAAAGGGAACAAATAGCAGTTACCTCTTGATAAAAATAATATGGCGGGGGAGGGGAGAGGAAGGAGGGGTCTAAAACATCTAAAACAAATTAGTGAGGTCGTAGGATCCAAAGGATACTAAAAAAAATTTGTGAGCTGTAGGGTTAAGCGGTAACGCACACGACTGACTATTCTACTTTTCATTCAGACCGATCGTCCTGCTCCGAACCCCCCGCGCCATAACTCTACTACGTTGAATATTCTCCTACTCTAATCCTATAGTCATTTCACTCCGAACTTCCCCGCGCCTACAAACTGTACTATCGTCTCGTCCTCTATTCTCTATCCGTGCGCGTACGCTGACGGTTACAAATTTTCTCAGCCCAGGCAATTTTACTCCTAGCCCGATCATCCTAGCCCAAAATCGACGATTTGAAAAAATTAATTTGATCATGCAGTTTTTTGACGCAGTTAGGTTTTAATGATAAAGTAAAATATGAATGTACGATTTTAGACCAAAATTTGTGACGGCGTATCCCTTCAATTTTGGATTTTGCGTTTTGTCGATTTGCAGGCGTATTTTGCATTTCTCGCTGAAAATGGTAAGCACAAAATTTATAGAGAATTGAATTGTCTATCTTTTTTATCAAGACAATTTTGTTCTAAAATAATTATTTATTGTTAATACCAAGCAAAAAGTGTGGAAAATTCGGACATTGGCCCAGTTTTTTTGGCTTTTGGACCATTTTTATTGAAAATAAGTGACATATTGAAATAGCAAAGTTATAGAAGACAAAATTCTCTACAACTTTTGTACGAACAGTTTTTGTGTAGGACGAATAGTACACGTCTGGGAACGCGGTCAACACAGCGGATTAGGGAAATTCCGAGGTATGGGTACCTGGAACCGCGCCATTGACCCATTGAGTCAGAAGAATTCCGATTTTGAAACTCAATTTCAAGCCTCGTTATTATGATTGAGGAGTGAGAATTCCTTATCCAAAACCATGCCCCCTACTATTTTTGAGTGTGCTCTTTCAGAATCTGGGCTCAAAATTGATATATATCTTCTGGGAAATTAAATATGGCGACTTTTATGACAAGAAACACGAAAATTTTGAGGACACGTTTTTTTCGAGATTTTTTTTCACACTGAAATCGCGAGAGAACTTCTCGCTTCTTTCAACCATCGGTGCACAAAAATGTTGTTGGTTGACAATATATCATTGGTATCCACAAAAATAAATTTTTTCATCTCCAAAATGGCGATTTTTTACTTGAAAATTTGAAAAAAATACAGGTGTGTGGACGCTTCCCTCAGATTCCAGCAATCAAATGTAAAATTGGTCGCGACCAAGTCACGCCCACACCGACACCCACGCCCACACCTACACCTACACCCACACCCACACCCACACACACACACACACACACACACACACACACACACACACACACACACACACACACACACACACACACACACACACACACACACACACACACACACACACACACACACACACACACACACGCACACGCACACGCACACGCACACGCACACGCACACGCACACGCACACGCACACGCACACGCACACGCACACGCACACGCACACGCACACGCACACGCACACGCACACGCACACGCACACGCACACGCACACGCACACGCACACGCACACGCACACGCACACGCACACGCACACGCACACGCACACGCACACGCACACGCACACGCACACGCACACGCACACGCACACGCACACGCACACGCACACGCACACGCACACGCACACGCACACGCACACGCACACGCACACGCACACGCACACGCACACGCACACGCACACGCACACGCACACGCACACGCACACGCACACGCACACGCACACGCACACGCACACGCACACGCACACGCACACGCACACGCACACGCACACGCACACGCACACGCACACGCACACGCACACGCACACGCACACGCACACGCACACGCACACGCACACGCACACGCACACGCACACGCACACGCACACGCACACGCACACGCACACGCACACGCACACGCACACGCACACGCACACGCACAAACGCACACGCACACGCACACGCACACGCACACGCACACGCACACGCACACGCACACGCACACGCACACGCACACGCACACGCACACGCACACGCACACGCACACGCACACGCACACGCACACGCACACGCACACGCACACGCACACGCACACGCACACGCACACGCACCCGCACACGCACACGCACACGCACACGCACACGCACACGCACACGCACACGCACACGCACACGCACACGCACACGCACGCGCACGCGCACGCGCACGCGCACGCGCACGCGCACGCGCACGCGCACGCGCACGCACACGCACACGCACACGCACACGCACACGCACACGCACACGCACACGCACACGCACACGCACACGCACACGCACACGCACACGCACACGCACACGCACACGCACACGCACACGCACACGCACACGCACACGCACACGCACACGCACACGCACACGCACACGCACACGCACACGCACACGCACACGCACACGCACACGCACACGCACACGCACACGCACACGCACACGCACACGCACACGCACACGCACGCGCACGCGCACGCGCACGCGCACGCGCACGCGCACGCGCACGCGCACGCGCACGCGCACGCGCACGCGCACGCGCACGCACACGCGCACGCACACGCACACGCACACGCACACGCACACGCACACGCACACGCACACGCACACGCACACGCACACGCACACGCACACGCACACGCACACGCACACGCACACGCACACGCACACGCACACGCACACGCACACGCACACGCACACGCACACGCACACGCACACGCACACGCACACGCACACGCACACGCACACGCACACGCACACGCACACGCACACGCACACGCACACGCACACGCACACGCACACGCACACGCACACGCACACGCACACGCACACGCACACGCACACGCACACGCACACGCACACGCACACGCACACGCACACGCACACGCACACGCACACGCACACGCACACGCACACGCACACGCACACGCACACGCACACGCACACTCACTCACTTACACACACACACACACACACACACACACACACACACACACACACACACACACACACACACACACACACGCACACTCACTCACACACACACACACACACACACACACACACACACACACACACACACACACACACACACACACACACACACACACACACACACGCACACACACTTACACACATACATCCGGACATTTTCTCCAAATGTGTTTTCTTGACGTTTCAGCACATAATGACATAAAAAACTTGAAAAAAAAAATTTCACCATAACATAGCTTTCTCTATGAGGAAGCAACATGAAATTTTTAAGTTATTGCTTCCTCATAGAGATATGACATGGTCAAAAAAAATCTTTCGAGATCTTTATGGCATTGTGTTCAGAATGTGCTAAAACGTCGAGAAAACACATTTGAAGAAAATGTCCGGATGTATGTGTGTATGTGTGTGTGTGTGTGTGTGTATGTATGTAATGGACTTTCAAAATTCAAACGTGCATGACTCGGGAACTGTTCCACCTACAGTGCAGCTCTATAATATCTGTCTTGGCTATAATTTTTGTCATGATTGAAGGTGCGGTTCGGATTTTATGTCGTTTTCGAATTAACAAAAAAAGAACGTCTACACGATAGCTATCGCCATTTTCGAGATATCCGTCTAAATAATTCTTTACAAACAGGTTTGTACCCAAGGTTGGTTGGTATTGTATTTGAGCCAAATCCATCGAGTTCAGATTTTACAGGATTTCGAATTCTCCGAAAAATTTACGTTTTGTGCTAACTTACGGAAGCTTTGACAGATTAAAGCCGGATTTACTACATGTATGAAACATTATTTTACTGTACTTTGCATAACATTTCGTGGTGATCGGTTAAAGGGATTGAATTTTTTATAAAAAGCGAGGCTTCGTTCGAACTCACGACAGCTTCGACCAATCGAACCCGAACTTGCTACATATAAAGACTATGAATTAACACGGAAGCGTTACATGTAAAATTAGCTGCAAGTTGAAACTTGTAAATTGCTTCCTCAGAATTAAAGAAAGCTCGGTGTTTAAATTTGCAAGCTGCTCCCCCAGAATTGAAGACATTGTGAGAATCTCCTCTATGAGGAAGCCAAAGTTGATATAGATAATTTCCTCATGGAGGAGATTCTCACAATATCTTTAATTCTGGGGGAGCAGCTTGTAAATTTAACCCTAGATTGGGTAACATAGCTGGCTCATACGTCATTGGGTAACTGGGGTCGTTTAAGACCCGAGACTTGAGTCGCGTGGGATGATGAACTCAAATTCGGTTAGGACAACTTTTAAGCAGTGCAATCTCTTCGTTTTGTAATAAGGAAGGCAGTGGTACAAATCATTTGTTGTTAACTTCGGAAACATATGGACAAAGTTGTCTAAACCGAAAAAAAACCGAAAAATTTCGCGGATTCGACTTTTTTCATAGAACTTACCGTAGTATTCCAACAATGCTAGCGATTTTAAAAATTCCAACGGAATTTAAGAGATATATAGTCACACTTTAAACGTATCTGACCGAATTTTCTTTAAAAAAAAAATATAATTATTCAAACGTATGAAAAAGAGGAAATGACAAGAATCTGACGACTGAAAAATATCATTGAAAATTACTAGTATAATTGATTACTTCGATTAAAATTTATTATAAATGTTTGAAAATATGTTAAATTATACAAAAATTACATTATACACTACCGCCAGAAAGTATCAGACCACTTGCCGCGCGCTCTATGAAAAACTAGTCGCGACTTTGAAAGACGGTAGCTCCGTAAAAAATGAAGCGACGGATTTTTTACGAAAACCGTTAGAAAGCTTATTAAATTCTGCGTTAGATGAGTCCTGGTTGCGTGAATTTAAATTGCTGAATCGCGAATTATCACGGGAGGGAGACAAAAAGATAATTCCGATTTTTACAGAAATTCAAACGTCCACTTTGACCCTCGGTAGGAGCTAGGAAATTTTTTTTTTAAAATCGCCACTTCCCAAAAAGAACCTTTGAGATATTTGCTGTCGATTCTTCCAAAAAAAATTGAAATATCTTAAGGGGTTCCCAAGATATGAATTTATTTCTATGAGCGTGCAGAATCCACATGAGGACAGTTCGTCGGACGATTCATGGCGATTCAAGAGCCTCAGCTCGGGCTTCGCGTTTGTCACCAGGGCCGAATGGCAAATAGAGGGTGGCGTGGGATCCTGTTACTCTACTCAAAGTTTTTATTTTTTTTTTTTTCCGTATACCCACTGAATTATCTCGCAAATATTATGAGCGCTAGACTACACATATAATTATCAATAAAAGTGTTGAATAATTAATTGTTAATTGAATAAGAAACTTTTCAGGAGGCAATGGGAATTTTTTGAATTATTATTTATTGATTCCTCATCAAATAGAATTCGAGTATCGGAAAAAAATCAGAAGTATTGAATCCAAGCAATAAGCAAATGACAATAGTCAATTGAACAATTAATTAAGTATTTTTACACCATATAATTTTATATTCGTCAATAAAGGATTTCCCACCTATTGCTTTACTTCGTGTTTAAACTGCTGGAATTCAATTCAAACACCAACGAAAATATTTTCTCACTTATACAATATATTAAATAAATAAAAATAAAAAATTCCCAATTTAAACATCCGGTGCCCCAAATTTAAAAGTATTTTAATATTTTTTTCGGAAAGCTGAGAAAATTTTATCAGAGATATGTATTTTCCGAGGTGAGATCTCTATAACTTTTTTAAAAATTAAATTTAATTATTTTTCATTGCTTCTTTTTGATCAACTCAAAGAAAACCTACGGAGATCCTAACTTGAACATTACATAGTTTCTATGGAATTGTCTTAGCTTTACGAAGAAAATTTGTTTAAAACTTTTTATTGTACACACACATAAAAATTTTACAACATTTCAATTAATTTCATACCACATTAAATTATGTCGATTGATTTTTTTCTAATTGCTTTTTTTTGAATGAGAAAGAGAATGGCTAAAATAACGTATTGCAAAAATAATATGAGAGGTGAAAAGGGCCAGAGGAGGATACTTTGAAGAAGCGAAAATTTAGACGATATTTATTTTAAATGTAAAATGTATTAGTTCGGAAAAATTGAAAATTCTTATATTAAATACAGTATCCATCAAATACATGCGCTTCTTTTTTTCTTGAGTTTAATCATTCTGATTTTTTCCCGACAATCGAATTTTATTTGATGAGGAATAAATAAATAATAATTCGAAAAATTCCCGTTGCCTCTTGAAAAGTTTCTAATTCCATTAACAATTCATTTTTCAACACTTATATTGGTAATGATATGTGTAGTCTAGCGCTCATAATATTTGCGAGATAATTCAGTGGGTATGCGGAAAATAAATAAAAAATAACAACTTTGAGTAGAGTAACAGGATCCCACGCAACCCCCTATTTGCCATTCGGCCCTGGTGACAAACGCGACGCGCGAGCCGAGGCTCTTGAATCACCATGAACCGTTCGACGAACTGTCCTCATGTGGATTCAGCACGCTCATAGAAATAAATTCATATCTTGGGAACCCCTTAAGATTTTTCAATTTTTTCTGGAGGAATCGACAGCAAATATCTCAAAGGTTCTTTTTGGGAAGTGACGATTTTTAAAAAAAAATTTCCTAGCTCCTGCCGAGAGTCAAAGTGGACGTTTGAATTTCTGTAAAAATCGGAATTATTTTTTTGTCTCCCTCCCGTGATAATTCGAAATTCAGCAATTAAAATTCACGCAACCAAGACTCATCTTACGCAAAATTTAATAAGCTTTCCAACGGTTTTCGTAAAAGATCCGTCGCTTTATTTTTTACGGAGCTACCGTCTTTCAAAGTCGCGACTGGTTTTTGATAGAGCGCGCGGTAAGTGGTCTGATACTTTCTGGCGGTAGTGTACGTCTAATGTGAGGAACAAATCTCTCACTGGATATTGGTTCAACTTTCATGTTTTTGACGATGCATGAAAAGTCATCGGATCGAATTGTTTGCCATTGTTGAAAAAAACTTTTTATATCATGATTTGTGTAAAAAAAAAAAAAAAAAAAAAAAAAGGTCAAAATTTTTTTTTAATGAAATAAGTTTTCACATTCGAACTGCAAAATTCACGTTCGAAACGCTCAAATAAAATTATTTCACGAAAAAACACTTTTACCAAAAAAATTCTCTGACGTTATTGGGCAACTGGGGTCTTAAGAGACCCCATCCGGTCTTCTTTATTGTTCACAGTACACCCAGAGCACTAATTTCGTTGCTCACCGACCGAAAGCGACAGTCGGACACTCGAAGTAAATTATGGTTAAGGTCCCAGACCGATTAGGAATCTGGCTGAGCTGAGGGCGTAGTTTGAATGTCGAGTGGGGTCGCGTAAGACCCCAGTTACCCAATCTAGGGTTGAACATCTAGCTTTCTTGAATTCTGAGGAAGCAATTTGCAAGTTTTTAAAAACATCCTAATTATTCAATTTTCGATATATTCGAATGATTCTCGTTTTATCGGTAGCCACAGCTTCATACATTGAAATGTCGTTTGATTCTTTTGTTTTACATAAGCCGATCAGCTGAAATCATGGAGACCATCGACAAACTTCTTCTCGCCATAGATCCTTTAAAGTGGTACAACACACGATGTGATAGAGATTTTAGTCTGAAAATACTGTTGAAATGTCGATAGATTGTGACGGTAGATCTTTGTTACAGGAATTCAATTGGGCCTTGAGCACGTGAAGAATTGTACAGGGGAGAATAGATAAGAGTAGTTTTTATTCGACACCGAGTATATACAAATCCCAAATCGTCGTATCGTCCTCACGCGTCTTCGGATTGCGCCGTCTGCGTTCTCCGAATCTTCGTACCGTCTTTCTGCTTCTTTGGGATTGCGCCGTCTACGCTTTCCCAAATCTTCACACCGTCTTCACGCTTCTTCGGGATAGCGCCGTCTACGCTTTCCCGAATCTTCACACCGTCTTCACGCTTCTTCAGGATTGCGCCGTCTGCGTTCCCCCGAATGTTCGTATTTCACACTTTTTTTTCCGCGCACAAAACCCACCTCGGTGACGTCTTGACCCGTGAGCCTTTGCCGCCACTCCGTTATTACTGACCCGTAACGCGACTTCTTCACGCGCGTTCGAATCTCGGCCGAGCCCCCATTTGTAGCATAATATTTTATTGACGTAATTATGCCGTGGAAAACGTCTTTAAATCAAACTCTAAAATAATTGTAAACGATCAAAAGATATATTTATTCCATTAAAATGAACATTTGACATCCGTGCTCTCGCGATCCCGTTTCGTATCTGCTGGTATCTGCTCTTTTTCCTTCTCCGATGCGCGTGCTTTTCTGTTGGTTGTCCCTGACAACCTAACAGGGCCTCGCTCGAACGCGACTACGCTCGCTCGCAATCTCTCTCTCGCTCTTTCTCTTTCTCTCTTTTTATAATACCACACAAATATAGCTTTTGCTCGCGCACGCAAACAGACGAGGTTAAAATTCGACTAATTTGCTTAACGGCCTGTGTTCATTTTGGCGTTTACGCACACAAACGGAACTACAATAGGCTAATTGGATAAGGCGTCTCGCGTCCACAGTCTATTGTCGCATCTATTTGCGTTACGGCTTACCCACATCTGTTCGGGCGGGGTTTTCAGATTTCGGGAGACGTGGGGCGAGACGGGCGCGGTCGTCAGGCACGCTCGGTTGATGGCGCGCGCATCTGGTTTTCACAAACAGGGATATACATATCTCTTGTCGGTAAGACGGACTGGAGACCTCTCGAAATCGCCGAGGCAGACTGTGACGAGTCAGACTGCCCCGAGGCAGATTGTGACGAGTCAGACTGCTCCGAGGTAGACTGCGCCGAGTCAGACTGAGCATACTGACCCCATCCCCGGCCAGGTCGATCACTGAGGGAACAGGCCCCTCGGATCGAATTAGAAACGCAGGAGAGCGCCGCGACCGTGAGAACTGGGGCAAGAGTCTGCGGCGAGTAGTTTCCCGGGGCAACCGTCCTCAAATTGCATGCCTGGATCGATACAAATTTGCAGCTCGATTTATGATTTTCGCCAACGAGAGCCGAAAATTCCTTCCTGATTCAAGGCACCGCAGAACCCGTGTTATATTACCTTTCCTGGCACCTAGTGGTTGCGGTAAAGCCCTGGGTCTGTGCGCCACCGTCACGTCCGATAACCGAACTACACCTCACTAGATCTTAAGCCCTTGACGTCGCGTTGAGCCAAACGCTCAAGAAGCAGTTGGCCTTAGAACTGCAGCTCCCTACCTTACTGACGGGGTCGGTAAGGTAGGTTGCCGTTTCGGCGATCGATGATTTTTATGGTAAGCTTATCTGCGGGTAAGGTTATACTGATGGTAAGTATATTCGTAGGTGAATATCCAATGGTTTCAACGTTGCTGCATAAGCGTACAATGAGTCCCCTCCCCCCCAATAGGAGGATATGTATGGTCAAATCTATGAACGTTCCAGTTAGAGGAATGGGTATGAGGTCCCAACTTGATTTCTACATATATTACGTGAAATTTTCTCAGCTTTTCGATAAAAATACTTTAAAAATTTTTAAAAAATATACATTTGAGAAAAATCGACTTTTATATTTCAAATGCGATTTTAAGTAATTTTTTAAGTCCCAAAAATGTTTTTGTATTTTTTTTCGAAAAGCTGAGCTTTTTTCACAGAGAAGAGGTAGTCGCGTTTAATTTTTTCTCCTATTAAAACACATTGAGAAATTAATGAAAACAAGAAAAAAATGACAAACTCACAGAATTACCCATACAATTGCAGCGAAAATAACCAAAGGAAAAATCTAAAAAAAAATCAGAGTTCATTTCTCAATGGGAGCTTCCATTTCTCAAAGTTACAAAAAGATCGCTGATATCGACGCCCAAAACCGGTACTCGAATTGGTGGACTTGCTCATATATACCGATATATATTTACCTATATATATTTTCTCAATTTTTTGATTATTATGATTTTCCTTGTTTTATTTTAAATGTATTGTTAGCGTAAAATAAATAAAATAACTGACTAACGATATATTGTAATTAATTAGTCCCCAGGCTTACCCGTTAAATGATAGTCCGTGTTTGGAGGGTATACCGGGGCTCTTTGCTCCTTCCGTCCTCAAGATGTGGGGCCCTCTGGCCCTGGTTAGCCTTTGGCTTTGCTGATACCCGCTGCTGGGTGGTTGTCGTCCTGGGTGTGGGAGTAGTCGGTCGCGCCTGTGTAATAGGATGGGGTGCATTTACAACTCCTCGCGCCTCGGATTGGTTCCGGCAAGAATTCGTGAAGATTTTTGCTGGTTGCCCGGCCATCCTGGTCCTGACGGTGCCTCCCTTTCCTTAAAACGTTTATTGCGGTGAAGACTTTTTTCTGGTTGCTGCGGCAGGCCATTTGTCGGCTTCTCTAAATTTCCATAGATTTTTGTCGCCAATCCTGCAATCCCACCTTGATCGCAGTTCACCAACTATGTCTCTCCTCTCAGATGGCGTTCTACGGTGAAAGGTCTTTCCCGCGGGGGGTTGAACCCTGCATACTGCCCGTTAGTTGATTTGGAGAAGAAATGCGTTTTGAAGTCGACGAGGTCTCCTTCCTGGAATCGTGGTGCGGCCTCTTTAGTTGGCGCGTATTGGTTTTGGCTTTCCGACTGATTTTCCTTGGTTTGCTGGATCCATTGTTCCTGGTCAGGATCGTTTCCGGCGACCGGTGAGCGCCATTCGCCTGGCCTTGGAATATTTATCCCAAGGAGTACTTCACTGGGTGTCCGTACAGTAGCTGCGTTCTAACGCGTTCGGAGTCCGAACAGTATTTTGAGGAGATGGAGATCCCAATCTCCATGTTGCCCATCTCTCGAATGTAGGCAGAGTCCTTTTTTAATCCCCTGGTTTCGTCTTTCGGTGGGATTGACGAGAGGGTGATAGATGGGTCTCGTCCACAATTGTGCCTGCCAACGATCGCAAGCGTCGAGCCATTACTGACTGGTGAATTGTGGGCCATTGTCCGAGAGCACCGCCCTTGGATAACCTGATCTCGCGAAAGCCTTCTCCTCCATCAGGTTGGTGACGATTGTTGCCTTCAATGATCCAATCGCATTTGCTTTTACCCATCGTGAGAAGAGTTCAGTCACCACGAGTATACATTTTTTTCCCCGCCTCGTGCGGGGTTAAGGTCCCATTGAGTCGACGGCGACGCTCTTCCATGGGCGATTGGGTCGATGCACAGTAGTCTGAAATCGCGAATTCCTGGCCAAAACTAAAAACTAGCTGCAAGTAGAAACTTGCAAAGTGCTTCCTCCGTAATCTTACGCACTTGAGCCAATGGACGAAGTACTTTATGAGGATGCTTATGAGTACCTTTTTCTTTATTAATTCTGGCTTCCTCATAAAGGATTTCGTCCATTGGCTCAAGTGCGTAAGATTACGGAGGAAGCACTTTGCAAGTTTCTACTTGCAGCTAGTTTTAATTTGCAGGGGTTGGAACTTAAAAATTTCTAATTGCTCTAGAACTCGATCCGTTCGGCCGATCTCGGCCAAATTTGATATGTATTATAACACAATGACATCCTATACTTGCAGAGAATTATAGTTCGATTGGTTGAAGTTAACGACAAATAGAGCAAAAAAGTTGATTTTTTGAAAAATTCAAAAAATCATAAAATCTAAAGTTATTGATGGATTTGGCTCAAATGCAATACCAACCGTCCTTGTACTCAATTCTATATGTAAAAAACTATTTAGCCGAATATGTCGAAAATTGCGGACGCTAGCGTGGCTACAGACATTTTTTGAAAAATTCAAAACGCTGTCGAAGCCGAACAAATGCGTCAATAATTGCGAAATCTACAGATTACGTAGATATTAGAAGGCATCACATGTGTGCAAAATTTGAGTACGGCATCTTGAACCGTTCTCGAGTTATGAACGTTTGAATTTTAGAGAGTGGTTACATACATGCACACACACACACACACACACACACACACACACACACACACACACACACACACACACACACACACACACACACACACACACACACACACACACACACACACACACACACACACACACACACACACACACACACACACACACACACACACACACACACACACACACACACACACACACACACACACACACACACACACACACACACACACACACACACACACACACACACACACACACACACACACACACACACACACACACACACACACACACACACACACACACACACACACACACACACACACACACACACACACACACACACACACCACACACACACACACACACACACACACACACACACACACACACACACACACACACACACACACACACACACACACACACACACACACACACACACACACACACACACACCACACACACACACACACACACACACACACACACACACACACA
>OZ020164.1:7227482-7274982 GCA_963971145.1 Sussaba pulchella
AACTTCCTTTATGAGGAAGCCGAAGATTGAAAAAAAAAAATAAAAATAAATCGAGAGATGCTTCCTCATAGAAGAATTTCGTGCACTACCGAAAATTCAGGGGAAGCAAATTGCAAGTTTCAGCTTGTTTTCTTTTTTTTTTCTTACGTTTATCGTCGAACGACGATCGGCAAGTGCGCGTTGGAATCCGCACGAGACTGTGGCTTCGGGAATCAACAGTTTGATTAAGATCCTCAGAATAATAACCTACGACGAAGGTTTTTGGCTTCTCGCTTCGACGTCGTCGTCATTCCGAGTCCGAGGTCTTCCCGGTCTTCGCGATATGGAGAATAAATATTCTGCGCCGGTTATCGAGACATTCGTTCGGTTGAGGAGACGATGAAAAAATAAATAATATATTCTTATAAATTGAAAAATAAAATTAAACCATTTATTATCGTGGAGTAATCAAAATTTTTCCATTTCTGCAATAATCATGGATATTTTTTATCAATTATTGTTTTTTACTTTTACATTTATGATCATAAAGTCGCTGATCCAAAAAGCGGCAAAAAATGAATTTTTTAAAATATCTGACCCAATATGGCCGACTTTAACCTCAAAAATTATTAAAGATATTAGTATTGCTCTTCAATATTGAAAACCTGAAGGCTTTTGTAGATCTGCGTGTTTTGAATAATAGACAGCAGTGTTAAATACGAAAGTGTTCATTTCATTATAAAACTATTTAATTCATACAGTAGTAGAAAGAATCACACATATTATTCGCTGGCGGAACTGTCATCATTTTCGTCATGTTCACTTCCACTCTCGTCATTGTCTGTTTCGCAATCGGAATCCTCGAAGATTGGATACGACAAAAGAGCGATTGCTTCGGGAAATAGTTGTTTCCCTTTTTCTGGTTTCTGCTTTCGCATACTTGAAATCAATGGAGCCGAAGAAGCCAGAAACCGCAAAAAGATGTGTCTCACTGTGTTCTCTCTGCAATTTTTTCGTGAAAAGTCTTCGCGATAAATCCTGACATCTTTGTTCCGAGCTCTCTGAGCTTCTTCGGATAGTAGACCGATCGGCAAAATAGGCGATTGGAGAATTTTTGCTCTATGAATCAACACTTTATGCACTGTTGTCGGCATGTTGTACCAAGGGTACAGGCGAACGAACATTTTTGCGGTTTCATGACAGTATTCGTGAAACAAATTAACGTTTACATTAAAACGGCTTGAGATCACTTGCAATATTATGTGGAACCTCCTTATCAAATCTACATCAACACTTAAAATTCTAGCAGATACTTCTGCGTGTTAAAAAAACGCTCAGCTGTATTACCGTCATTTTTTAACTCCCGGCTGAAAACGGGAGTTATGTGTTTCGTCGTGAGCAACGTGAATTGGCGTTTTGTCGGTAACGCGTTTTTGGCCAAACGGCTGATTTTCTTCTTACAAATTGATGTACATCGGTGTCGGAAGTCACAGAGAGGGTTTTGCTTCCATAATATTTATGATCAGATCTCAACTCGCGGAGATATTAAATGTAGAAATTTGAACGCTTTCGAACGTTTTCTTCAAATCGCAATTTTGATCGGTTCGACTGCATGCATTGCAGACTTCACGGCATCGTCAGCTGTGTATTTTGCATCGAGGCTCTGGACGATATCGCTGAGTGCGAGAGAGACAGCGCGATTGGTCGATCGTTTTAACCTCGAAACAGAACTTTCAACGGAAATTTTTTTTTTTTTCTCGAGTGATTCAGAGTGAACATTTTTTATCAATTGATTTCACGTATAAACGATATTTTTTTAAAGAATGCATTTTCCATTTAACGTTCAATAATTAGCTAGTTAGCAGGATTGATCTACTGACGATTTTAACAAGCACGTCGAATTAATAATTCTGGATACTTGTATTCGGGCGTGAAATTGAGATGTATGTGAATGTGGAGGTTAGGTCGGATGACGTGGTTATGCCCGGTGATATTGTTTTATTTATGGCCATCAACTGATTTCACGTACGAACGATATTGTTTAATGAGTTCATTCTTTTTTATTCAACGTATGATAATGTTATCAGGATTGTGAAAAACGTGAATATTGATGTTCAGCTGGACGATGTGGTTATGCCCAGTGATATTGTTTACCTCGGTGGAATTGGCAATTCGAAAGAAAAAAATTGTTGTCGGATTCAATTTTTTTTACTTTATCTTCCAACCGACAAAACTTTAGACACAGCGATTTGTCAGAATGCACAATATGTATATTTGTTTTCATTATTTTTCCTATATGAGTCAGGTCCATTTCGAAGCTGCATTCATTCAATGTTCACCTGCTCAAGACATATTCAAAACCTATAATGACTGGGAAGGACGAGCGGAATGCACTGACATCTGGTCAAGGCTACGTCGAGCCGCGCTCGAAAACTGTGCAATGCGCAGACATTTGGTCTAGGCCACATAGAGCCGCGCATATAATCTCCATAATGCACTGCGATTTGGTCAAGGCTGTATTAAGCCGCCCTCAAGACTCCACGATGGGCTGACAATTTGTCATGGCTACATGGAGCCGCGCTGAACAATCACATGATGCGCTGACATTTCGCTGAGACTGTACTCAACTGCGCCCAAGGACAACCAGCATGTGCCGCAGCTCGTCGATACTTTCAAAGTCTTGTCTCATCAAATTTCTATACAGTGGTCACGTTTTACGATATTGAATCGATAAACAATAGTACATTATGACACTAGTAGGAAAAATTGTTTTGTGACTTGGACGTCTTGTTCGAGCCAAATGATTCCAATCATTGGCGGACGTGGAGAAAATTATATCAAATTATCTTTAAAAAGTATGAAATAAAATAAATTTAAAAAATTTAAAAAAACTCCCGGCTGGAGTAAAAATCGAAAACAAAAAAAATTAGAACGAAAAAAAAGTAATCTGATAGAAAGCATGGATAAAATTCATGAATCTAAAAAGAATACAACAAATTAATAAATTTAAAATGGAAAAAACAAATTAGTGAAATTAAAAGAATGAAATAAATAAATAAATTCAAAAAGGATGAAATAATTCAAGAAGTCATCTTAGTTTATTCGTAGTTTGAATTATGATCGTTCGTTTGTATGAGTTCAATTTTTTGAATCGTGGTAATTTTCTCACTGCCCTCAATTCAGTCGGGAGACGTCATTCATTAACCATAAATATGATATAGGATATAGATGTTTGACAGTGCAAAGAAGACGCCATTAGATAATTGAACATGAAGACGATCTGGATTTAGATGTTCGACGATACGAAAGAAAACGTCTCCCGACTGAATTGAGGGCAGTGAGAAAATTACCACGATTCAAAAAATTGAACTCATACAAACGAACGATCATAATTCAAACTACGAATAAACTAAGATGACTTCTTGAATTATTTCATCCTTTTTGAATTTATTTATTTATTTCATTCTTTTAATTTCACTAATTTGTTTTTTCCATTTTAAATTTATTAATTTGTTGTATTCTTTTTAGATTCATGAATTTTATCCATGCTTTCTATCAGATTACTTTTTTTTCGTTCTAATTTTTTTTGTTTTCGATTTTTACTCCAGCCGGGAGTTTTTTTAAATTTTTTAAATTTATTTTATGTTCTCCATCCCTTGTTTTGGGCGATCAACGTGCAAATGCAACTCAGTTTTGAAACCATTCAAAATCACTCTTTCTATTCTGAAGCGCTTCTTTCACATCTTTGCCACGACACTGCCATTGCTCGCTTTCTTTTTTATATCCTATGTGAAGGAGGCACTCGGAAAAACGGATCCAGCAGTGCAATGTGGGTAACCCGTATTGCAAGTTAGATTCGTCAACCACTTTCTCTCTCATTTTTTCGATATTCTTAAATTGTCTAGATGTCGCATGACACACAAAGCAACGCATCGCAGATGTTGTTTCTGGTATAGCATTGCACACCTTGCCGTCGATCATAGTAAATGCCAACATGAAGCTTATTTCGATATTCTTCCCGTCAACTACAGTATTAAATCAATTGGGAGACGCAATTTGTCCATCGATATACAGCTTTTTGGCGACAGTTCACTCCTTGTATTCAAACTATCGTTTCTGCTTTTGACTCGTTATCAAAATCAATTAGTTGCAGGGGCACTATAGAAGTCAATATTAAATTTAAATCAGAGCTGGCTTCGTCCGAGAATTTCTGTTTATATTCTGTCTGCCCCGAGCTTCCATCGGACCCTCATTTAACGATTAAGGGGGGGGTAACGTTTTTAAACTTTTTTTTTTGCATTTTTTGTTTATTTCACTTTCTGAATGGAGAACCTTTCAAGAATATTGTGTGGAAATTTCAGATGAATCAGAGCAAAACTAACGAAGATACAGCGGTCTAAGCAACCGCGCTTCATCCATGACAGCGCATCAGAAATCAACTGACCAGCTCGATCGCGCTCTTGTTATCTGGCTGTTTCGCTCTCTATATCATTTCTAACCTTTGCCCCCACCTTTCTTTATAGAAATGTCAACACAAGTACAAACGTACCTGTACTGTATATTTAGTCAGTGTAGAATATATAATTTAGAGTAGCAGTAAACGTTATATCGAGGAGACTTACACGCGCGCTTCGATTTTTGTATCATTGTAGCTCCGTTTTTGTTAAGTGTTGAGTTAGATTCGTCGTCGACAGGAACAAAAAGATGCTTTAGACATCAACGATAATAGCATCGTCGCTTATGGACCTGGCATCGATGATTCAGTGTGAGGTAAGCCGATCAAGCTCGCTTATGAACGTTTTAATTCAAATGTTATAGTGTTCAAAACTTTAAAGCGTTTTTCCCACAACTCACGTTTTCAAAGTCGGTGCCCCTCATAACTTCAAAACTACTGCACCGACCCGTTTGAAATTTTAAACACTATCTCTGTACATAATTTACGAGGTACCATCGTGGAGTTTTTTTTAAATTTGTTAATATTTTTTATTTTACAATAACAAATTAGCCGATTTTTTTCGTAAAAATCGCGTTTTTCACTTCAAAGTGTTCCCAAAAAGTGAAAAATTGAAATTTCAAAAAAACCCTCACGATGTTACCTAGGGAAAACGATTATCTAACAAAAAAACTTTGGTTTTTTTATTTCAGATGATCCAGCACCGAGTTCTGAGGGGCACCACAATTCTTCTTTTTTCCGAAACGCTTCCAAATAATTGCTGTAATTGCCGTATTTTTCAATATTTCTTTATAAAAATTGTACATAATATTCTTCGAATAGTATACTCTCATGGATCATTGGTTTTAGTAAATAGATTTTAACCGCGTCGTCAAAAAAAATTCACAAAAATGTGCCTTTTTTTGCCTGAATTAACGTTACCCCCCCCCCCCCTTAAGGAAAATTGATTGCAAGTCTTTTCATCGAATTGAGCAAAATCAATTGTTGGGATTGGCAAAATTCTGCTACTAGTATGGTCTAATAACGACTGCAATCCCACTTGGGCACAAGTTTCAGATACATAAATATCATCTGGATTACAGCGTTGTTTCGCGTCCAACATTTTTGAATAAACGCGGTAAATAGGACTTTTACAAGATTTTGAATTCAGCCGAATTTGGGAGTACTGCCCCTTTGTCAATTTTGCATTGAGAATGAGGGACAAAACAACATCAGGAGACATTTCGATAATCGGTTTTGATGCTTTTTTAAAGCTGCTTCATACTTGACAGCTCATGTTAGGCTTATCAGCGTGACATTCTCGACAACTTTGAAAGCAGCCACAGATCCAGAAGAACGGAGACTCATTTTTGTAGCATAGGAGAGTTGTTGAGTGCGATATTCGGTGCGCAGTTTTTCGGTCTTCCTTCGTTTTGAGCGGTCGCTGGAGTCGGAGAAAGATGTGCTGTAACAAAAATGCATTCCCAAGAAGGAAACGATTAGATTAAATTTTCTATAATTTTATTTCGTCATATATGATTGTACAACATATTGATTACTACTAAGGATCGTGGATCTATTTATTAGCTATTTATGCATTGTTACAGTTTCTTAAATTCGATATAAAAGTATTTTCTTTTAAAAACATTTGTTTACAGAAATGTGACTTTATTTACCGTAATAATTGTGAGATGGTCGAGCCAGCTCTGATTTTTTAACATAAATCGTTAGGACATAAAATGGCTTTCTTTCCGTTTTGACAATATTTTGCGGAGAGTTTTTTTCATGATATCTCGTGAACTCGACGGAATCGTGTATCTGCATTAGGGTGGTCCTTAAAAAAAAAGTCTCGCTCCCCACCTTCCAAGTGATTCTAGACTATGAAAAAGGAATTTTCATATTTTTTTCCGATTTTTAAATTTACCCCCTGCTTTGCCTGAATTCATTTGAAAGTTTTTAAAATCATTTATGTCATATTTCCTATTTTCACGAAAAAGATCGAGAAAAAAAATCTGAAAAAAATATATATTGTAAAAAACTATAAGGCAAAAACACCAAGAAAAGGGAGTATCTGTCCGGCGAACATAACCTAAAAATAAAAATAAAAATCGACATTGATTTTTTTTTAGGTGTCACGCAGCCGGTAAAAGAATCTAGAAAAAATATATATCGTAAAAAATGATGTTGGAAAGGGAGGAAAAAAATGTGGTGATTGTACGAAAATTTGAAGTTCACGAAAAAAAATTTCGGAAATGATAAAAAAAAATTTTTTAAGGTTATGTCAAAATTTCACGTTCACTGATTTTCCAGTAAAGAACCTCAGTGACGTCTATGACATATTCAATTTTTATTCAAATCGGTTGATCCGTGCAATAGTTATTAATTTTTTAATAAATTTCCTAAAATAAGTACCGTGAAATACCCGATATGTTTTATTTTGATTCCTTACTGGTAAGAGAAGATGGAAGCCACTAACAAACGGGAACCTTCAACTTTGAGTTCCAAATTGCATTGATATCGGAAATATCACATAATTTTTTTTTCAATTTTCAAATTGAAGATCCAATTAAGAAAATGCTGTAAAACTCTTCAACGGGTCAACCGGTTTGGATGAACATTTCATATGTCATAGACATCACTGTGGGTTTTAGGGTTCCGTAGAAATCTAGGAACCCTTATGGTTTCGCCAAGTCCGTCCGTCTGTCTGTATGTCACAGTCCTCCCATTCTTTCAGTTATGTACCGATTGAGATTGAATTTGGTACACAGATGACGATCGTCGACCTAAAAACAAAAAAAAAAATTTCGGAAAAAAAATTTTTTTTACAATTCTCACGCACTTTAAAACGTGTACTCGAAATTTTGTTTGCTCGCGCCATTGAGTGTGGTGTCCTTAGATAGGTCTCCTCAAATGCAACAAATAACGTTTGAGACTTTTTCATTTCAACCCTTCACGTACGAGATATTATCTTTCAAAGTCGTTATCAGAGTGCCCCCCCCCCCTCTAACCTTCAAACTGTCATGTGCATGCCCAACACGCTACTTGACTACTTTTTTTTACTGGAAAAATCGGTGATCCTGAAATTTTGACTTAACCATGAAAAAAATGTTTCCTTTCTTGCAAAAACTTTTTCCGCTAACTTCAAATTTGTGTACAGTCACGAAAGTTTTTTCGTTACCTTCTGACATCATTTTTCATGATATATATTTGTTTTAGATTTTTTTACCGGTTGCGTGACACCTAAAAAAATTTAATGTCGATTTTTCTTTAGCTTATGTTTGCCGAACAGCTGCCAAAATTTGTTGGTGTTTCTGTGGTATAGTTTTTTATAATATACATTTTTTTCAGATTTTTTGCCGCCATCGTTTTCGTATTAAGCTTGGAAATATGATATAAATTATTTTAAAAACTTTCAAATGAATTCAGGCAAAGCAGAGGGTGAATTTAAAAATCGGAAAAAAATATGAAAATTCATTTTTCATGGTTTAGACTCATTTGGAAGGTGGGGAGTGAGATTTTTTTTTTAAGCCAAATAAGGACCACCCTAATATACATATTTTTCTTCTTTTTAATTATTATTCCGCAGATATTGGTTGTGTTCAATACGTGAAGGAAGCAAATATAGCACTTTCAAAGCACAATTGAAAACGGCAGTTTTTTTATTGCAAATATTTTATTTATTAAACAGACTTTGAAACATTGAACAAAAATAAAAGTTACGAAAAACAAAAACATAAAGCAATACATGAATGCAGGCTTATGCGATCCGTTTCAGTTGGTCGACAATTCCTTTCAAAACTTTTGCACTTTTTGTAACTCGCGGCCAACCACCTATATCTTCGCCGAGCAACATTTTTCTTTTTTTCGATGCAAGAATATTTTCTCGCCACTTTTTCATTTTTCGAGAAATGAACCGTCCATTGTCAATACCGTGTTCGCACCGAATATTATGTCGCTCCATTTTCATAAATTCAGAAACTCGCGCGCCAACAACATGACCGACAAGTCAGGAGAGGTTAGAGAGGTTAGGTCGGGGTATATACTGCAGAAAAATGCAGCGCTGCCAGATTGACGTCATACTAAGGAATCGCATATATATAGCTGTTCATAGCTGATCGCAACCGAATCAAATCAGTCATTGTAAATTATTTCCAGTAATGAATGACGAAATATAATTAAGGCTAAGTTCGTATACATTAAGTTTTCATCGCTCAAAGATTTTTGCGATAAGGCAAACTTTTTTCACATCTCGTTTTGTTGCAACGATCATTAAACCGTCATTTGACTGGCACGTAGCAAGACTCCTACCTTAAGCAATTCGATTAATTAATTAATTCAGGTTTAAATGATCGTAAAAGATTTCGATTCGGCAGAAGCTGAATAATTTTTTACGTGAACTCTTTAATCCTTAAATTCAAATGAATATTCAGTAGCTTGCGATTTCGCGGAAAATAACGCGTTTGTCGTTCAGGATACCGGACCAGGATTTCACTGGAATAATAACTAAGCAACGATATTTCCGGTCGTGATTTACTCGAGACGGAACGTGCTCAATCACCGCAGCTTGGTAATATTATCGGACTGCAACCATCATGATGCAGTAGCTGCCCACGTAGGTATACTGTAAAATTATTATAAACTTTGCTGAGACACTATCGACACCGACAAGAGTTTATTATTTTTCGGATGGTGCACCGTAGCAATTGAAAAAATTATAAAACCTTCGTCAACTTATATCACCATGAGGAAGATTTCGGGATTCAAGCTGAGTGGCATTTTTTCACGACCGCTCATTGTAAAGGGCCCTGTGATGGTGTGGGAGGATCGGTAAAAAGATTGGCATCCCGAGCAAGTCTGCAATTACCATCGAACCTACAAGTAACTACCCCGCACGAAATATTTGAATGGGCTTCAAGATCAATCACATTGCCAAATATAGAGGTAAAATTTCCACCTCAAGCGGATTACGAAGCAGCTGGAAAACAACTCAAATCACGTTTTAAAGCGGCGAACCGGATACCAGGAACGCAGAAAATCCATCACATACCAGGTGTATAAGCTTAAATCCGCTGTTTTTTAGTCAGAAAAACACTTTTGTTTTTATAGAAAGCAAAAACTAATCTATTCAAAGTATTTGCCCTCGCTAGCTACACATTTTTCCCATCTCTCGGGCAATTTGTGGATACCACGCCGATAAAATTCCTTCTCTTTCGAGGCGAACCACTCATCAAGCCATTTTCGGACATCTTCATAAGAATCGAAGTGCTGCTCAGCAAGCGCGTGGCCCATCGACGAAAACAAGTGGTAGTCAGAAGGGGCCAGGTCTGGTGAATAAGCGGCATGGGGTAGCACCTCCCAGATAAGGGTCTCCAAGTAGCTTCGGGCCTTTTTTGACGTGTGCGATGGTGCGTTGTCGTAGAGAAAAATCAGCTTGTCATGTCTTTGTTGATGATCAGGCCTCTTTTCACGCAGAGCACGATGCAATTTGATCAGTTGTTGGTGGTAGCGGTGGGCATTGACAGTTTGGCCAGGTTTCAATAGCTCATAGACCTTCCTGGGCCTATTTTGCGCTTCTTGTCGCTCAGGTCAAAATCACCGTCTTTGAACCGACAAAACCAATCTCGGCACGTTGTTTCCGATGAAGCACTGTCACCATAGGCCTCTACAAGCATTCGATGCGATTCGACAGCCGATTCCTTCAAATTGAAGCAGAAAAGCAGAGCTTCCCGCATATGCCCTTTTTCTGGCACAAAACTCGACATGATTACCAAAAGAAAAATGTATGGTGTTGTATGAAATTGCCAATGATATGCACTCGTTAATGTTGGCAGATGTCAAACTCATAAAATAAAAATATATGGCGATGCCCAGTGAACACGTGACCTCCATATGACGTCATAGATAGGTCACACAGAGGTCATAGAATTTTTACATAGATATGACATAAAAATGACTTCATTCATGACTTTGATGTGATGTCATATAGCATGGCATCATTATGACATAGTACTGACCTAAAATGTGACTGTTATACGACGTCATAATTGTGACTCAAATATTACTTAAATATTGGGGTATTCCTGGGAATTTCGGCAACTTCGGACAGTTGGGTCGAAATTTTTGCCCCCCAATTTTTTTCATTAATATGTGTTCAAAATAAAGAGACACCTATTTCGGCGTTTTTTATTTTGAGCCCCCACTTTTGAAATACAGTCAAATGAAGTTTTTGAAGTATTGACCACATTCGGTCATCCAAATCGATATATCTCAGCAACGGTTAGTGATAACTCAAAAAACCACAGGTGTTTTTTTTTGTTTTTGAACGCTTTATACATTGAAAACATTAACGATTATGTTGCACAAATTCAACAATTATTTATAAACAATTCAAAATTAAAAATGAAATACAACAAAAAATGTACCCTTAATTTTTGAAATGTATTTTTTTTTTAATTCCTTGAACAAAAACAAAAATTTAGCCACCTTGAACTTTTTGGGCCGACGCTTCGTTCGGAAGTTATAGATTTTTTTGTCACAAAAAACCCGTAAATTTACGTATTTTATGAGTAAAAATTTGCATGAAAAAAAAAGTACCCTTAATTATTGAAATTGATTTTTTTTCGAATTCCTTGGACGAAAAGAAAAATTTTGAGACCCGGCCGGACTTGGGCCGACGTTTCGTTCGAAAGTTATAGCTTTTATTCTTAACAACCGGGTAAACATTTACGGGTTTTTTGTGACAAAAAAATCTATAACTCCCGAACGAAGCGTCGGCCCAAAAAGTTCAAGGTGGCTAAATTTTTGTTTTTGTTCAAGGAATTAAAAAAAAAATACATTTCAAAAATTAAGGGTACGTTTTTTGTTGTATTTCATTTTTAATTTTGAATTGTTTATAAATAATTGTTGAATTTGTGCAACATAATCGTTAATGTTTTCAATGTATAAAGCGTTCAAAAACAAAAAAAAAACACCTGTGGTTTTTTGAGTTATCACTAACCGTTGCTAAGATATATCGATTTGAATGACCGAATGTGGTCAATACTTCAAAAACTTCATTTGACTGTATTTCAAAAGTGGGGGCTCAAAATAAAAAACGCCGAAATAGGTGTCTCTTTATTTTGAACACATATTAATTAAAAAAATTGGGGGGCAAAAATTTCGACCCAACTGTCCGAAGTTGCCGAAATTCCCAGGAATACCCCATTATATCCTATCCCTATCATACTGTGACGTCACATCAAAGTCATTAATTCATATACTATTTACGTAAGAAATAAATCATAAATTTACATAAATTACAAGTCATATTCTGACGTCAAAGTGGTATCATAATACCGTCATTTGCTTACGTAAGAAACAACTCATATTTTTACGTAAAATTGATGTACGATGAACGTCATACTTAAGCATCAGCTTCGGGTCATTCTCTTATATGGGGCATTCCACATCAACACGACCACTTCGAAACCTTAATATCTTGAATTTTTTTGCAATCGACGTATGATATAGTACTCTTCAAACCAAAAATATTGATATTTATTAATTCATGGTGGCATGTATGGGGGTCAAATTACAGGCAAATGCGTTTTTTGCTTGTTTTTTCTCGCTGATTTTATTACATGGAAATAGTGTGTCGGAGCGAAAAATTGCTAAGAATCCATTTTGTGGTGTTTATTGCAAGGATAACGAAAAAAAAAGTTGGAAGGCAAGATTTTATATTTTTCATGGAAAAAAACCAATTTTGAAAATATAAATCGATTTTTGGACGATTATGACATTTTTAAAAAATTTGAAATATTTTTTTTTGGATTCCTCGAACTTTTTCCAAAAGGAGTACATCTTTTTCCAGATGGAGAAATTGAATCTAAAGGCTCAGCAAAAAAAAAGAAAATTGAAAAAAAAAAACAATTTATGCAAAATTTGAAATAAAAATGTTATATAATGCGAGTATATTTCTCAATATCTATTTACAAAATATTCACAACTTTAAGCGATATAATAAGTCGTCTAAGATTCAAATATTGCAAATCAGAAATTTCTTCTGATTTTTTCCATGGTCGGATGTATTTTTCCTCGAGGCTGTCTTCCGCGACAGAAAATTTAGACTGTGTAGACTGTGTATCCCGAGGATACACAGTCCACGATGGTCGAGTTCTGAATCGGGCCGCTAGGCACGCTATTTTACTTTTTCCCTTTGCCAGATTCTTCCTTCTTTTTGAAATCCTAGGCTTCTTCAGCAAAAGAGAATTTCTTCACCAGCATATAATCTCGTGATGTAGGGATAAATACATGGTTTTTCCCATGGTATCCCGAAGATACACAGTCTACATTTTCTGTCACAGAAGACAGCCTCGAAGAAAAATACATTTATCCATGGAAAAAATCAGAAGAAATTTCTGATTTGAAATATTTGAATCTTAGACGACTTATTATATCGCTTAAAGGTGCGAATATTTTGTAAATAGATATTGAGAAATATACTCGCATTATATAACATTTTTATTTCAAATTTTGCATAAATTGTTTTCTTTTTCAATTTTCTTTTTTTTCTTTGCTGGGCCTTTAGATTCAATTTCTCCATCTGGAAAAAGATGTACTCCTTTTGGAAAAAGTTCGAGGAATCCAAAAAAAAATATTTCAAATTTTTTAAAAATGTCATAATCGTCCAAAAATCGATTTATATTTTCAAATTTGGTTTTTTCCCATAAAAAATATAAAATCTTGCCTTCCAACTTTCTTTTTCGTTATCCTTGCAATAAACACCACAAAATGGATTCTTAGCAATTTTTCGCTCTGACACACTATTTCCATGTAATAAAATCAGCGAGAAAAAACAAGCAAAAATCGCATTTGCCTGTAATTTGACCCCCATACATGCCACCATGAATTCATAAATATCAATATTTTTGGTTTGAAGAGTACTATATCATACGTCGATTGCAAAAAAATTCAAGATATTAAGGTTTCGAAGTGGTCGTGTTGATGTGGAATGCCTCATATACAACTGACATAATATTAATGTCACGACTGTATGAAAATACACAATGCCCTTATTTATGTATTAGTTGTATTATGTGTTGATTTAATAATCGATTAGTGAAATTTCGGGTATGACGTTCTTAATTTTTACTTTTATATTTTGTGTCTAAATTTCACTTACACCGCGAATTCTCCTTAAATGCAAACATTAAATATATTTTCAACAATAAACAGATCAGGATTATTATAAATAAAATGTATATACCAATTGCAAAATTAATTATTGTATTGTAATAAAGGTACAGTAACAAAATAATCACTATTCACAATTGGAAAACATAAACATTTTGACTTTACAAGGTCTGTTGTAATAGTTATCAATTCCGGATAAATACGCTTTTTTACTAAATAAATATTTAATTCTTTAGAGTCACAGGGTTTTACAAATAGCGAATCAAATTCAAATTATTTAAATTTTTTTTCATTTCGGATTAAACAGAAAGTTTAATTTTTTAATTCATAATTTTCCAACTACGAATTGTAAGTAATTTTTCTAATAATGTGAATTATTTCTTATGTCAGTTAAATATCACATTATTATAAGCATTTAATAATTCTTCTTATCACCATGACATCAGAGTTATGTCATCAAAACTTCAGGTATTATATTCAGGTATATAATCATGTCATCAAGACGTCACAGTTATGTAAGCGTTTGGACCCAACTTTACATCAATATATTACCTCAAATTTATGTCATATGTGACGTCAACTAAATGACAAGTAAGTCAGCTGGACGTCATATTTTTGTAAGCATCCGGTAGCATCTTTACTTTCCTATGACATCAGAGTTATGTCATTCTGACGCCAGTTAAATCATAATGATGTCAATCAGAGATCATATTTACGTCATCTATCTTACGTAAAAATCTTACGTCAGGAAGTGGGAAATTGTGAGTCATATATGACTCATATATGACTCACATCTTACGTAAATCATGACGTGGCATGACGTCATTCTGACATCAGTTTTACATAATTGTGTTCACTGGGTGATAGCTTAATACGCTCACTAAGGCCATCTATAAGCAAGCAGCGGATTTAAGCTTGTACACCTGGTAATTCCAGACCCAAACAAAAGAGATCACGTAAAAAATTATTTATCTTCTGCCGAATCGAAATCTTTTACGATCTTTTAAACCTAAATAATTTATATAATTTAATTGCTTAACTCGGAAATGAATGATTTTGACTTTAATTGTTATCTACACTCATGGAATATTTTTTGCAGTTTGTAGTTTTCCAATTTCAATAAACTTTAAAATTCGTGGGAAAATCGTAAACATGAATTTGCCACTCTCACTCAGGGCTTAAAATTTTGACAATCGGACAAGGAATTTGGATAAAAGATGTCGGGAAAAAACACGATGGCATTTTTTCAGAAAGTCAATTTTCGTAATTCAGATGTAAAAAAAAATATACATGAAAGAAAAAAAATTTTATATTTTTTTCTAAAAGATTACCTCATTTACGCATATTTTCACGTGCGAGCGATTGAATTTGGATATTTCGCCCCGGAGATATTTGCAGTTGAAAAATTAGTTGACGACATTTTCATAAATTCATTACTAAAAAAATAATGCCGGAAAAAATCTAAAAATATTGTCGGATGTTGTCGTCATCATGTACTTTCGGGAAAGAAATGTTCATCCAAATCGAATACCGGTCGGGTCAGAAGTGGCCGGTTTCACGTGGAATCCCTCATATATTTCTCGTGGAGCAACACCAACATCATCGATTTTGGCCCTAATCGAAGTTTGCAAAAAGCGCTGTTAACGGCTGTGACATATTTATAAAAAACGCTTTGAATTTATTAAATGTGCACAGTTTAAGGTTTGAGAATGAATTTGAATACACTCCTCAACGGTGCAGTCGCTTCTCGGGGGTTAGCCGGTTAGGCAGGAAATGTTCATCTCTCGACATGCTACCGCGTCTCGTGATATCCCACTCGTTGCATTAGGGAGTGGTCGAGAATAATCTTGATCCACCTTTTTGCGTTTGTTCGATCATCGGGTTGTATTATGGATCTCGCTTTGTAATTGTAGGTCTCGGCGGGTCAGCACATGCAGCTCACGGGAGATTTGAAGCCCGGGGTGTCAGTGACCACTCAGCAAGGCATGTACTTCAATCAACAACAGCCCCAGAATCAAACAGGACCCAGCGGTCAGCAGACTGATACTTATTGCTCGGTATCGCAGTCGCAGACGATAAACTTTACGCAGCAGACCATAAGACAGCGGGCGGCTGCTGCTGCGACTGGTGGTGTACCACCAGCTGGAGGCAGCAGCGCGGGTGCCCGCGGACACCCACAGCAAGTACCACCGGGTCAAGTCGATCAGCATCACGCAAAACTACTTCAGCAGCAGCAGATGATGCGTGCTCAACAGGTCAGTCCTAAGCTTTCTCTGTTATAACTTCTATCGCGTTCCCATGTCGGAAAGCAGCGTAACGTAGTCAGAACAGGCAAAACAATTACTTTATTTATTGTGCCGGATCGTGCCAATGAAGAATTGAAATTCAAAACATAATCAAGGTTTATGACCGACTAACCGTAACGTTACTACAGTTAACAGGTTTACACTTGAATGAAGTATTACCGTGCCGCGCACTACTACTGACATTCGCCTTGACATTATGATATTTATCAGTCAATACATATTTCTTAATGAATACTTCCAAAGAACGTGTGCGTGGCTTGGCGCGGAAGCAACGGCTGAATGCTGATAGTTTCTTGTTCGGAACCGGACGACTGAGACTGACTTTCAGTCGTTAGTCTTGATCAAGGTTGTATGCAATGCATTATTTTTCGTAATACATTGTCGTTTTCATTATCCGTTACTTATGATGAGTAATATACATTTTCTCTGAGGTTAACGGATCATTGAGCCTACGATTTGTTTCGATAACATGGCTTGTCGGTTCCTCATCGACTTTATCAAATAAATGAGTTTTCTTAGTTGGGAAGTACGTTATTTTTACAACAACACTAACATACAAACTTTCTCTGCACTGAGCTTTTATTTGATACAATGGAGTTTCGAAATTTTCAACCGTGCACGCAGAATCTTTTACTATTGTAGGTGCCGATTTCCTTGCGTTTAGGATAATTTTAGACTTCATCAGTTTTCATGTTGATAACGAGATAGACAAAAAAATCGTTAAAGCTACAGGTCTCCACAAGTAAAACGTAGTGAATAGGAGTAGTAGAACGCTACAAAGTAGAACAATACAAATCCATGAAGAAATCGAAGAAATTAAGTTTTGTGCCTGGAAATCAATTTTGGCCATAATTTGCCACTCCCAATGATTCTGGTTTCCCATCCGTGCTATCGCACACTCATGTGGTTGCATGCTTTCAATGCAAAGACTTTTGACGACAAAAAAAATAGACACGTATTTTTTTCTCGAAGGTTAATTTAAAAAAACTGGTCGAGTAGCGTGTCGAGCACGTACATGATAGGGTTCCGTAGTCATTCTGTAGTAGCCATCGACGAAAGATATAATCTCCACAAAAGCGTACGTGTTCGTGTGACGATTCTTATTAGAATAAATATTAATAAATACCGTCGACTGGGGTAAGTTTGGGACACGGGGGAATAATATTAGATTCACGAAAATTTTACAAGAGACCTTTTTTGTAGAACATCAAATTTCCTACAATACTGTTGAAGGAAATTTTTTTATTTTGTATCGTTTTGAAGTAATAAAAAATTTCCCCAACTAAATGCCAAATGCATGCATTTTTCCGTATAAAATTCGATTGCGATGCGACAGTTGTTAGGCTTATCCGACAAATTCCCGCTAGCGCCCAATTTTTTTTCTATTTATGTTGATTACTTTTGTGGGCGGAAACCACGGAAATTACGACATCACCCGATTAAGAACCACGCTAGTGTGTATGTGTGCGTGTGCGTGTGCGTGTGCGTGTGCGTGTGCGTGCGCGTGTGCGTGTGCGTGTGCGTGTGCGTGTGCGTGTGCGTGTGCGTGTGCGTGTGCGTGTGCGTGTGCGTGTGCGTGTGCGTGTGCGTGCGTGCGTGCGTGCGTGCGTGCGTGCGTGCGTGCGTGCGTGCGTGCGTGCGTGCGTGCGTGCGTGCGTGCGTGCGTGCGTGCGTGCGTGCGTGCGTGCGTGCGTGCGTGCGTTCGTGCGTGCGTGCGTGCGTGCGTGCGTGCGTGCGTGCGTGCGTGCGTGCGTGCGTGCGTGCGTGCGTGCGTGCGTGCGTGCGTGCGTGCGTGCGTGCGTGCGTGCGTGCGTGCGTGCGTGCGTGCGTGCGTGCGTGCGTGCGTGCGTGCGTGCGTGCGTGCGTGCGTGCGTGCGTGCGTGCGTGCGTGCGTGTGTGCGTGTGTGTGTGTGTGTGTGTGTGTGTGTGTGTGTGTGTGTGTGTGTGTGTGTGTGTGTGTGTGTGTGTGTGTGTGTGTGTGTGTGTGTGAGTAACATTGGTTGAACGTTCACAACTTGAGAACGGCTCGAGATATCAAGCTGAAATTTGTCACACATGTGAAGGGCATAGTATGATTTAATTTTTAGGAAAATCAATGCAGTTTTTTCGTTTTTACGCGATTTAAAAAAAATTAAATAATTTATTTTTGGTCTCTCGCTCCCACAATTTTAGAGATATCGAGCTCAAATTCAGTAGAATGTCAAACGACTACAGGGTGATGCTCGTTACTGAATTTGCTCAAAATCCATGCACTGCTTTTGTTTTGAGGAATTTTGAAAGATGCAAAGAAACGGTGTGCGCACTCTAGCTGGAGCAATTTTCTAGATATCGGACTAAAATTTGACACGAATTTGCACTATCATCAAGAGATGTTTCGGATTGAATTTGGGCAAAATCCATCGAGCCATTCATATTTTATGCCATTTTGAAATTTTTTAAAAATCAACGTAAGTGCTCTAGCTTCCGAAATTTTCAAGATATCGCATCAAAATTTGGTACTAAGTCGCACTTTCATCGAAAGATGTTTTGTATCGAATTTGGGTAAAATCCATCCAGGCGCTTCAATTTGATGCGACTTTCAATTTTTTAAATTTGACATGGTATTCACCATATATTTATTCTGGACTACATCGATTTTTATATTGATTTTATATAAGAACAAGGGTGCAAAGTAGAACCTTGCACATCGCTTCTTCATACTTTTTCACATTTGCCAAAGCTTTCTCGATGAGGAAGCCAGAATTGATCGTCCCGTAGTTCCTCATAGAGGAGGAGGTAAATGTAGAGAAATTAGTTTTTATGATGTACGCACAGTTTGGTAATTTTTCAACCACTATTCTCGAAGAAAAGTGTGAAAAACAGAAAGATTGGTATTTTAAGGGTAAGTATGGGACAAAATTAAAACTGAATATTTAGGAGAAAATCATTCGGCATCTAATAGAGTGGATTTTCACGGTTTTTTTAATACGTAAAACTTTTTAATTGGTGCTACCATCTAAAAGATACGTTAATATCCGTTTCACAGCAGAGCATTCGAACCTCAAAAATGACAGTTCGAAGTCTTCCGACCTTTTTTTTTCCACAACGAAGGGGAAAAGGATTTTATATGATATCCGTCTGATCGATTTCTCGATAAAATGAATTCCAAAAATTTCCATGTTTTGCTTTCTTTTTTTTGTAACCGTTCCCCTAAAAAAGGGTATTTGAAAATTATTTTTGTTCCAAGTTACTCGAAGATAACTACATAAAGATATCCATATGATACAGAGCCGAAAAAAATTTATTTATTAATCTTTATTAACGATGACAAAACTTGTTCTATACTTACCCCATCAAAGGGGTAAGTATGGGAAAAGTTTCAAGTCGATGTAACTTCACCAAAAAATTTTTTTTTTTTTATAAAACTTATCACACACCTTTGTAAGGATGTTCACAAGACGCCTGAAGTAAAAGAAAAATTTTTGAGCTAAAACTGATTTAAGATGAAGCGCGAAAGAAAAAAAGGCCGATTTTGGTCCGAAACTCACCCCAGTCGACGGTAAAATATTATTATATAATAATACTAGCTTTTACCCGCGACTTCGTCCGCGTAGATTTCGGTTTTGAACCGACGACCAATACGTCTACCCCCCTCCTCCCGTTGCCCCTCCGACCCTCCCTTCGCCCCCCACCCCCCGTCGATTCCCGTCGAATTACAATACGAAAACCATAAGACAGAGACAGTATACGAAGATCCGCACACAGAGGAGACGCTGAGAATACAATTTTCCGAACAAACGTTTACAACCCCATTTTACTCCCTCAGGATTTTATTTTCGAAAAATCCTTTCTTAGTAAGCACCTATTGTGTAACCCGAACTTACATGTAAGATTCAAGCTATCTATCTATTACCGTTCCAGAGATACAGTAACAATGGTTACAAACGCCCACAACCCATTCCACCCTCTTAGGGGTTGATTTAAAAAAAATCCTTTCCAAGTGAGCACCTACTGTATGACCCGAACCACCATGCAAAATTTCGACTCTCTATCTATCGCCATTTCAGAGATACAGTAACAATGTTAACGCACACCCACAACCCATTTCACCCACTTAGGGGTTGATTTTCGAAAAATTCTTTTTCGTTGAGCATCTACTGTGTTACCCAAACCTCCATGTAAAATTTCAACTCTCTTTCTATTACCGTTCCAGAGATACAGTAACAATGGTTACAAACGCCCACAACCCATTTCACGACCTTAGGGGTTGATTTTTGGAAAATCCTTTTTCAGTGAGCACCTACTGTATGAGCCGAACCACCATGCAAAATTTCACCTCTCTATCTATTGCCGTTCCGGAGATACAGTCACAATGGTTACAAACGCCTACACCCCATTTCACCCCCTTAGGGGTTGATTTTTAAAAAATCCTTCCTTAGTGGACCTCTACATCCTCTAAGGAACATATGTTCCAAATTTCATGTTTTTATCTTCAGCGGTTTAGGCTGTGCGTTGTCTGTCAGTCAGTCAGTCAGTCAGTCACGGAACAGTTTTATATATATAGAAGATAGAAGATAGAAGATAGAAGATAGAAGATAGAAGATAGAAGATAGAAGATAGAAGATAGAAGATAGAAGATAGAAGATAGAAGATAGAAGATAGAAGATAGAAGATAGAAGATAGAAGATAGAAGATAGAAGATAGAAGATAGAAGATAGAAGATAGAAGATAGAAGATAGAAGATAGAAGATAGAAGATAGAAGATAGAAGATAGAAGATAGAAGATAGAAGATAGAAGATAGAAGATAGAAGATAGAAGATAGAAGATAGATAGATAGAAGATAGATAGATAACCCGAACTTACATGTAAGATTCAAGCTATCTATCTATTGCCGTTCCAGAGATACAGTAACAACGGTTACGAACGCCCACACCCTATTCTACCCCCTTAGGGGTTGAGTTTCGAAAATCCTGTCTAAGTGAGCACCTGCTTCGTGACCCGAACCACCATGCAAAATTTCGACTCTCTATCTATCGTCATTTCAGAGATACAGTAACAATGTTAACGCACACCCACAACCCATTTCACCCCCTTAGGGGCTGGTTTTGGAAAAATCCTTTTTCGTTGAGCATCTACTGTGTTACCCAAACCTCCATGTAAAATTTCAACTCTCTATCTATTACCGTTCCAGAGATACAGTAACAATGGTTACGAACGCTCACAACCCATTCCACCCCCTTAGGGGTTGATTTTTGAAAAATCCTCTTTCAGTGAGCACCTACTGTATGAGCCGAACCACCACGCAAAATTTCACCTCTCTATCCATTGCCATTCCAGAGATACAGTAACAATGATAACGCACACCCATAACCCATTTCACCCCCTTAGGGGTTGATTTTTGAAAAATCCTTTTCCGTTGAGCATCTACTGTGTTACCCAAACCTCCATGTTAAATTTCAACTCTCTATCTATTACCGTTCCAGAGATACAGTAACAATGGTTACAAACGCCCACAACCCATTCCACCCTCTTAGGGGTTGATTTAAAAAAAATCCTTTTTCAGTGAGCACCTACTGTATGAGCCGAACCACTATGCAAAATTTCACCTCTCTATCTATTGCCGTTCCGGAGATACAGTCACAATGGTTACAAACGCCTACACCCCATTTCACCCCCTTAGGGGTTGATTTTGAAAAAATCCTTCCTTAGTGGACCTCTACATCCTCTAAGGAACATATGTTCCAAATTTCATGTTTTTATCTTCAGCGGTTTAGGCTGTGCGTTGTCTGTCAGTCAGTCAGTCAGTCAGTCAGTCACGGAACAGTTTTATATATATAGATTACATGTAAGATTCAAGCTATCTATCTATTACCGTTCCAGAGATACAGTAACAATGGTTACAAACGCCCACAACCCATTCCACCCTCTTAGGGGTTGATTAAAAAAAAATCCTTTCCAAGTGAGCACCTACTGTATGACCCGAACCACCATGCAAAATTTCGACTCTCTATCTATCGCCATTTCAGAGATACAGTAACAATGTTAACGCACACCCACAACCCATTTCACCCACTTAGGGGTTGATTTTCGAAAAATTCTTTTTCGTTGAGCATCTACTGTGTTACCCAAACCTCCATGTAAAATTTCAACTCTCTTTCTATTACCGTTCCAGAGATACAGTAACAATGGTTACAAACGCCCACAACCAGTTCCACCCCCTTAGGGGTTGATTTTTGGAAAATCCTTCTTCAGTGAGCACCTACTGTATGAGCCGAACCACCATGCAAAATTTCACCTCTCTATCTATTGCCGTTCCGGAGATACAGTCACAATGGTTACAAACGCCTACACCCCATTTCACCCCCTTAGGGGTTGATTTTGAAAAAATCCTTCCTTAGTGGACCTCTACATCCTCTAAGGAACATATGTTCCAAATTTCATGTTTTTATCTTCAGCGGTTTAGGCTGTGCGTTGTCTGTCAGTCAGTCAGTCAGTCAGTCAGTCACGGAACAGTTTTATATATATAGATATTAATATTATTATATAGTTAATATATAATAAATAATATCTATATATGGGGTATTCCTGGGAATTTCGGCAACTTCGGACAGTTGGGTCAACATTTTTGCCCCCCAATTTTTTCCATTGTCACGTCCGCCGCACGTATATTTATTCTCTTTCGGTATTTTATGTATTTTAGAATCATCGGGAATTTTTAATATTACCTCTATATAATAATCATTGGGTCTCTCTTTGGGTATTTTATATATTTTAAATCAATATCATCTCTATTTTTACGTGGCACGATGCGATGAAATGCGCAGCGGCGCGTTGCAACGACAGCGTTCCCGCGCGTGCCGAATTCCCGATGTAAGGAACACCGGGATGAGGCAGCGCGAGAAATCACGCGCCGCGGAAACGATCTTCGCGTTTTCGCGGACTCGGGGTGTAAGTTAACACCGGAATCGGGTGATCGCGAGACATCACGTTTTGCGGATGATTCTCGCGATTTCGCGGATCCAAAGTGTAAGTTAACACCGGAATCGGGTGATCGCGAGACATCACGTTTTGCGGATGATTCTCGCGATTTCGCGGATCCAAAGTGTAACCGAACGCCGAGATCGGGTGAGCGCGAGGCATCACGCGCATCGACGATGACCTTCGTGAGGCGAGACGTTTTATACTATGCAATTTCGACGAAAAACCCCGCTCGCTGTCCGACGCCCCAAGGTGTGTGCCGGACGAGCGAGTGGAACCAGTCCCGTCAGAGACCGCGAAAAGCTAACTTCTACGGAAGCCGACTCCTTCGGAGCTTCCGTGTAAAGAGTATCAGTTCTCTCGGGTAAAAATCGTAAAGATCGGGAAACCTAGATCGGTACCGGTACCAGAGACATCTCGCGTCACGGAATAAGTCTTCGTCGATAAGTTTAGTGCTTAAATCAAATCGTGCCACGAACTTTATTAAGGCGTGTAGTTAATAAGTTATGAGTGAGTGAGTGAGAGAGACATCTTCGCTATAGTACGAGCGAACATCGGCGCATCGCCAGCGCCAGCAGAATTATACAAGCGCCGAACGAGTGAGTAACAGTGTGAGTGTGAGGGAGCGTGTGGCGAATATAATTGTACCGGCTAGTTTCCTCATTATTTCTTTCACCTCAATAAATAAACGTAATAGACGAATGAAAGAGATCCGTTTCTTGAATTATTTTCTTTTGGCCCAGTCCCCGGAGACGCCCTGTATAGGACGAACACCAACTACCCCGCAGCAAAATTAAAAATAAATTTCTACGCTTCTCGTAGAGGGTTGATTAGACGCGTGCGAGACCGCTCCGCACGTCACAAATTAACTGGTGTCAGAAGTGGGATTTTGGTGATTTTTCTTTGGTGCGTGGGCTTGGAGATTTAATTTTGGAAATAGTTCTCAGGAGTTGGGACAACCTATCCTTGTCGATCTCCCTTCCTTAGGACTTGTCGTTTTAAATATCGATTAGGAAAATAAAAATTTGAAAATGCCTGTGGACGGCGTCAGTTCAGCGGCCGACCGGACGGCCGACTTAATTGCCAGCGTGACCTCAATGGCCGAAAACTTAGCCATCCAAAATAATTTTACAAATATTCCCGAGTTTGACGGGAAGAACATACCGTTGAGGGACTTCTTGCAGGATATACAAAACGCAGTTTCGTTCGTGCCGGAAGCGTCCGAGCAACAATACATAAAAGCAGTAATATCACGATTACGCGGCGACGCGCGAAATTGCGTCCATGGGGAAAAAATTGAGACCGTAGCCGGGCTAGTAAAAATATTAAAAAATCGTCTCGCCCGCGGTAAAACTTACGAGTATTATACGGATGCTCTCTCAACGGTTCGGATGAAGCGCGATCAATCCGTTGGGCAATTCTACGACAAAGTGCGGATTTTGCTTAGCGGGGGAAGAAGTACATTTAAATCCCATTTTGGCGTAGATCCGCCGGAGTTAAAACGGGATCCGCTACGTCAGATCGCGTTAAGTTCATTTATTAACGGGTTACCCTCTCACATCGGAGACGCTGTAGATTTGCGAGAGCCGGAAACTCTGGAAGCAGCTTTTAAAATCGCGGAAAAACTCGCGCTCCGTGAAAGCCGACGGAAGGTTGGCGAAACAAGTAGAGGTGAAACCGCGCGAGTCCTTTATTCTCGCTACGATTCTCGTTCTCCGTCGCCGACGGCATGGGAAGACAGGCCTACGTACCGTGGCCGGTCGCCCCAGCCGTCTCACGGGATTTTAAAACCTGCACGGACTGCTGATAACCGCGAGAGTGGTCAGGGAGTGTCATATTCTCGACCGGCGACGGCTTGCGGCTATAGGTACTGCTGCAATGAGAATCGAGGCTGTCCGTGCTGTCCGTTAAGGGGTTACAGTTAGAAGGCTTTAAAAAGACGGATTTTCAAGAATTTTTTTCGCGCAGACTATTCAATTTATTAATTTGAAAATTGGTGTACATATTATAATAACCTTATAATATATTTACATATTTTTTATTTGTAAAAATAATCATCGCGAATGTTGCTATCGCCGATCTCCTAGAGCTCCGCAAAAAAAAACCAATTTTGCGGTGATCACGATATCTCTGGACCGGATTATCTGAAATGAAAAAACCAAATAAATTTCGTTAATATAATACATTATCTAGTATTTAATCGAAGGAATTAGCGAAAAAATAATTTTTGACAAAATGGCGACTTCTCAAAATAAAAGACTCGATTTTGAACGAAAATTTAAGCGTTAAATTGTTTATAAAATGGAAAATATTTATCGGAGAAAAAAAATCTTCGATTAATTACTAAAAAATCTAGTTAAAAAGGTTGTGTTAAAATTTGAGACTGATCGGTTCAGCCGTTTTCGAGAAATCTTGATCACCGATTTTGAAAACATAGTTTTGAGAAAAACGCGTTTAAAGTTTCAAAAGCGTTTTACATGTGGTAAATTTCGTTTTTTTTCAACTTACATGGAGTCATCTATTCCAGGGCCATATAATAATCCGTTCGCATCGTTGGCAGCTTCTAATAATTCGATTTGATGCTGTTCGATTTTTTGAAAATTACAAGTGTATGTAACCCCTTAAAGAGTCAGCCTTCTGGAGGGCGCTCGCCGCAAAACGAGGCTTTAAACTCCCCCAGGGCCCGCCGGGTAGATTCACCAGCGGGCCCGACGGGAACAAACGAGGCGAACCGGCCCCGAGAACCCCAACCGTCAGTCAGGTTCCTGGAGAGGGATGCCTCGTCCTCTGGACTCCCACCCCAGAAGAGAGCCCAGTAGTTGAGATGTCTGCTCCAGAGCTTCGTAACGAGAAAGGAAAATTTTTCCTCGATACGGGTTCTTCGGCCAGTTTGATCAAACTGAGTGCCCTCGATCAAGATTTAATTGTAAATACCGATGATAAAATTTGGGTAACTGGTTTAGAGGAAACGGATATTCCGACACTCGGTTCCGTTGTCCTCCATATTTCTAAAAATCCAACAAAATTTTACGTGCTGCGAAAATTGCCCCTGAAAAGCGACGCGTTAATCGGTAAACCATATTTTTTCGCGGAGAAAGCCGAAATTTCGTTTAATCACAACACTTTAGTCACCTCGAGTGATCCGATACGACCGAAGCCTTTTGTAGGGTTGCCTCCCTCCAACGTGAATTTATGCGAGCGCGTGTTAGCAACTAAAATCACCTCGGGTAAACGAAGCTATAAATTGCGCGCGCGAATGAGCGAACAAATAAGCATCCCATTGAAGAATGCAAATTTAAAGGAGGGATATTTACCGCGACTTGAGACTCAACCGGGTGTCTATATCGGGGAAGGTATTGTTGCTTCTTCAGAGGGTTCGTGCTACGTTTTGGCAATAAATACGCGATACGACGACGTCGAATTAGAGATCGAGCCTCAGGAGCTCGAAGATTTCGAGTGTTGTAAAGATGACGGGTATTCGAGCGGAGAGAGCTCCTACGGTAGCAGCATGGAAACTACTCTACCGACGGATCGGGTAGAGGCTATAATAAAATCGTTGCGATTAGATAGGCTGAACGATGTTGAGCACGCGCATGTGATACATCTTATCGAGGAATATCCACACATGTTCAAGTTACCCGGCGACAGATTGCGATGCACGGAACAAGTCCACCATCGAATCCCGACGGTGGACGAGCTGCCGGTGAACGCAAAACAATATAGATTTCCGGTAGTGTATCGGGCGGAACTGGAACGGCAAGTAGAGAAAAAGTTCACGGATGGGATAATTGTTCATTCTCGCTCCCCGTATAACTCGCCAGTTTGGATTGTTCCCAAAAAGCCCGATTAACGCACGTCACACTATTAATATGTGTTGAAAATAAAGAGACACGTATTTCGGCGTTTTTTATTTTGAGCCCCCACTTTTGAAATACGGTCAAATGAAGTTTTTGAAGTATTGACCACATTCGATCATTCATATCGATATATCTCAGCAACGGTTAGTGATAACTCGAAAAACCACGGGTCTTTTTTTTTCGTTTTTGAACGCTCTATACAATGAAAACATTTACGATTATGTTGCACAAATTCAACAATAAGTTATAAACAATTCGAAATTAAAAATGAAATAAAACAAAAAACGCACTTTTAATTTTTGAAATGTATTTTTTTTTAATTCCTTGAACAAAAACGAAAATTTAGCCACCTTAAACTTTTTGGGCCGACGCTTCGTTCGGGAGTTATAGATTTTTTTGTCACAAAAAACCCGCCTTACTCTTGCGCGATAGACGTTCAAGCTTCTCCAAGAATGTTATCGATCAGTTTCACAGTCCACCTCACATACGTACACTTAAAGTCATATTTACGCGCTCGTCCGCGCAATAAGGTCCTTGACCAGTAGTGACGAAACAATATTCGTACTGTGAGCATCGTGTCTTCGATCTGTATGGAATGAATCTTAGTCTCTCACGATACGTCCTAATTTTTCTACAATAATTTGTTCTACTTAATCATTAATTCCGTTCCCTTTCACAATATTATTGAGTTCTCTCAACAAATGGGAATACAACATTCGTACCCCCTGCAAGGTGACTCGTATTGCTCGTACGACCGTAATTTCGGTGTGTGTGGGCAAAGAAAAAATGAAGACCACAGAAACTAACGAAGTCTATTATGAGATAATAAAAAATGCAAGGAATCCGGCATTTATTATCGAACAGGATCTGCGTCCACTGTTAAAAATTTCGAAACGTTTTCAGATAAAATAAAAGCACCAACTAGGGGGCCTATGGTTAGTGGTGCCCATGGTTAGTCGTGCCCATGGTGAGTAGTGCATATGGCTCGTAACGAGTATAGCTATTTTTGTTTATCTTGTGTGTGACCCTTTTCAAGCCACACAGGTAACTTCCCGATCTACGAGTTTAAATTTATTCATCTATTCCTGGGCCGAGAATGGGTTGGAAAAAAATGTCATCGGATATCATGAAACTTAGCATCGAGAAGTTTTTTTGCGCTGAATTTGAATATAAAACAAAAATTCCAAAATTCAAAATGGTGGATCAAAATGACGAAAATGGGTAAATTTTCATGTAACTTGGTATCTAGAAGTTTTTTGTATCGCTGAATCCGAATACGATATTAAAATTTCGAAATTCAAAACGGCGGATCGAATAAGTTGGATCGAAATTACAAAAATCGGTGGATTTTCATAAAACTTGGTTTCCAGACGTTTTTTGAATCGCTGAATTCAAATATGAAGTCGAAATTTCAAACCCAAAATAGCGGATTCAAAATGGCGGATCGAAACTACAAAAGTACGTGGATTTTCATGAAACTTGGTATCTAGACGTTTCTTGAATTGATGAATCCGAACATGGAGTAAAAATGTTTAGAATTCAAAATGGCGGATCCAAAATGAAGGATCGAAACCCCGAATATGAGTGGACTTCCATGAAACTTGGTAACTAGAAGTTTTTCGTTTTGTTGATTCCAAATATGATGGAAAGACTTTACAATTCAAAATGGCGGATAAAAATGACAAAAATGAGTGGATTTCCATGAAACTTGGTATCCAGAGGTTTTTTGTATCGCTGCATCCGATGAAGTCAAAATTTAGAAAATCTAAATAGCCGAAATAGTACTGCGGATCGAAATTACAAAAATCGGTGGATTTCCATGAAACTCGGTATCCAGAGGTTATTTGCATCGCAGAATCCGAATTTGGAGTCGAAATGTCGAAAATCGAAATGGTGGATCTAATATGGTGGATCAAAATTACAAAAATGGGTGGATTTTCATGAAACTTGGAATTTTGCCCAACACTGCAATACACGAAGGCAACATGATGCCCTCAGAGACAATACTGCTAATTTGTCAGAAATGCATTAGCCATCTAACATTAGAAAGTCACAGTCAGTAGGACTCAAATGGAAACGATGTAATGGGTATTATTCGAAGCGTGTAAGGAACAAAACTTAATATATGTGTAATTTTTATGTGCCAATGTTCGCACTTGTGTGTCGCACCTTGCTTTAAAGACGATTATACTAAAAAAAAAGGAGTAGTTCACTGTTCCTGTTTGGTTTTTGGTTTCGTCGACCAAAAGCAACAAAAATAAGCAACATAAAATACCGAAAAAAAATTCCAAATCGCAAAGTGTGAAATATTGAAAACGTAATAAAAAATAATAAAAGAATAATATTGAAAATTGAAAAAATCCAAAAGAAAGATGGAGTGTAAACTTTTATGACAGTTTTCTAGTAGCACATTCTGGGGCCGGGATTTGTTCGAACTAAAAAACGAGGATTCGCCAGCTAATGCCAGGGTATGAAGATTGATTCATTTCCGATAAAAAGTATTCTATGAATGTATGAATCAGTTTTCCAAGAATTGCCTTTAAGATGTGCTCTTAATGTTAGAATTTTGACATCGTATTCAAATCAAGCGATATGGAAAACTTCTGATTACTGAGTTTCATAGAAATCCACTTACTCTTTGTAACTTTGATCCGCCATGTTGAATCCGCCATTTTTAATTCCGAAAGTTTGATATCATATTCGGATTCAGAGATCCCAAAAACTTTGGGATACCAAATTTCAGGTAAATCAAAGAAGTTTCAATCGACTTTTTTGACGTTGCGCCTGTAGACGCAAAACCTATTCTTGGCCACTTCAGTACTTGCGGCTATAGTCGCATAGCACAGTCAACGGGTTAATAACGAGTTTATCCGTGTTCGGAGAAACTTAATAGTTTTCCACTTATCAAGATTGTTGCTGAATGCCGTCGCATCAAACGAACTTCGCATACTCTTGGACCGCTTGATTCCTTATTGTGGCATAAAATTAATGCATAATAAACGTCAATGTTCTACAATCAAACGCGTTGGTTTAGTATTGCACTTTGTGAAGTTTATATATCTTATTAAATGAATCAAGGGCAATGAAATAATTTATTACACCATTATTAGTATTGAAACTATTATCTTTTTTTTTGATTTTATTCTCTCTCTCTTTCTCTCTCTCTCTCTCCCTCTCTTTTTTTTCAAAGCCGATGATAGTGCTGCTCAGTTGCACCCTTCCAATTTTCTATCATCCCGTGTGAATTCCATTTTTAACTCCCTGCTGAAAACGGGAGTTATGTGAATTGGCGTATTTTGCTCCTGATAGATAACCGCCCAAACGGTTGATTTTTTCCTCACGAATTTTTTGTACATTGGTACTAGCGGTCACAATGATGGTTTGTGGCTGATAATATTTATGATCGGATGTCGACTCGCGGAAATATTAAATGTTGAAATTTGAACGTCTTCGAACTTTTTTTTCATATCGCATCTTGCTGGTAGCGACTGCATGAATCGCATCTGCATAGTCAAACTTCACGGCACGGTGTGTTGTGACAGCTCGTTGCTTTCTTGGATATTGGAAAAATGTAAAATTCATAGGGCTGCTTAATACGCCTAACATATCTTATAAATTTCTCATCGTCGATAGCTGATAAGATATGTTAGGCGTAGTAAGCAACTCTACGAATTCCTCATTGTCGATACTTGATTTGAGACGCGTTACGTAGCATTTTACCAAGACATAGCTATAGCCCATCATCTTTCCAATAATCAAGAAAGAACAAGGAATCAAGTAAGAATTAAACGATCAAACGAACTTACCTGTAGTGAAGTTCGATCGTAATTATATCTAGAGTCTCGTTTGAGATGATTACATCGTAGTACCGTCTACTTTCACACGCTAGTGCCACGAATATTTAGAGCTTAACAAAAAACGATCACCTAGCAACCCTGACGCGGCGGTCGTTCCCTCTCCAATTCATATTGTTTAAAGTAACCCCATAAGGATTAAAAATAATAAAACCAACACATTTCAATAAATGAAGGGGAGGGAATAGTAAAAGGAACGAGGAAACGGTCCAAGGGAGGGATGTAATCATCTCAAACGAGACTCTACATTTAATTACGATCGAACTTCACTACAGGTAAGTTCGTTTGATCGTTTAATTATATTACGAGTCTCGTTTTCGAAATTACATCGTAGATGTTCGGAGATAACTCATTTTATTATTTTCCAAATCACCTTAGGCAATATAAAACACAACTTGTATCGAGACCAACGGTCTCTCAAGGAACAACGAATAACGGTTTTCATCCGTCTACCTCGCACCTAACAGAATGCAAACATTATTATCTCAACCATAAAACGATTTAAACTATGCGAACACCGTCCCTGCGAACTCTTTCCTGCCCGACTTAATCGGCCGATTATAATATTTTGCGAATACCTGTGAGTCCTTAGACCATCCCGCGGTATTTCTTATCGCGATGATATCTAAACCCTTTGCTAAAGCAGCCGACGTAGACGCGTGCCTTGTACTATGTGCTGTAAACTCGGGACCTATGCCACTCTTCGCCAACACTGAACGGATCCAACGACTTATTGTTTGTGTACTCGCGGATTTGAAGGGCCTTCTTGATGTGATTAACACATCATTGCAATCACCCCTAAGTGGTTCCGTTATTTCCAAATATCTCTTCAACGTGCTCGCTATGCACAGTCTGGGCTGTTCACGAAAGTACGGCCCGGGACGCGACGTTTTCATGATGTCCGAGATCTTTATCTCGAAGCCCTGTGCCGAGTGAGAAATATTATCGAGTCTCATGAGCGAGAAGGTTTGCACTCGATGAGCCGTACCTAAGGCTAACAGTGTAACTAATCTCTCCGACAACCGTTGAATGCTCAATGATTCAAGAGGGTATAAGTTCGCAATAAACGTAAGTACCATGCCGACATCCCATGTTTCGTCGTATCGAGGTTTCATCGGTCTAAGCCGAAAAATAGCCTTAAAAAATCTACTGATAATCCGATCGTTAGTCACGTCATTCGCTGATATTAACGAAATTGCCGATCGCGTCGAGTTTAGTGTACCATAAGAGGCTCCCAAACCATATCTTCTCTGCAAAAATTCGAGAATGCGGTTCGCGCTCGCTTCGTAAACGTCCGTTTTCGTCTCGTGACAGAAATTCACCCATAATCTGATAGGTCCCGCGTACTGCTTCCACGTGCTCTCGGCGAGTGAAGCCAACAACATCTCGATCACTGAGTCCGAGAATTTTTTGCGGCGGTAAGATTCGCGGACAACTTCCCGGCAATCAACCCCAGTGACTTCTGTAATGGATGTTGGAGAGACCTACAAGGAGACAATAGGAGCCATTTATCGGAAGTGAAGATTATGGGTTTCCCTACCAGAAGGTCCATAAATATAGGGAACCATGGTTGCGAAGGCCAATTTGGCACTACCGCAATACCACAGGCGCGATTTGCTATAACCTTTCGAAGGAACCTGAGCACTAATGCGAAGGGTGGAAATGCATAAAAATAACCAGCTTTCCAGTTGATCGTGAACGCGTCAATAGCTAAGGCATCAGGGTCTCTGTGCCATGAACAATAGGCTTGACATTTCGCGTTAATCCTGGATGCGAACAAGTCCAAATTTGGTTCCCCGAATTCCAATATTATTTTTTCGTATGCCCAATTCGACAGTTCCCATTCCGTATCTATATTTTTTATCCTGGATTCCCTATCCGCCTCAACATTTTCCTTGGACGCTATATAGGACGCGAAAATCCAAATCTTCCTACATTCACACCATTGCCAAATCTCTTTGGCTATCGCGTGAAGTGCGGCATATTGCACGCCTCCCATTCGATTAACATAGGCAATAGCTGTCGTGTTATCGATTCGTAGCAAGATTTCACAATTATGTAAATCGCCTGTGAAACATTTGAGGGCCATGAAGACGGCGATAAGTTCGAGCTGGTTGATGTGCAGCCCCCTTTCCGTATCACTCCAAAACCCGTGTGTACCTTCGCTATCACAATACGCGCCCCAGCCCGTTTTTGACGCGTCCGAGTAAATCTCCTTAACAAACCGAAAACTTCTTATCGGTCCATAAGACGTTGAAATATTTCGTTTCCACCAATCAAATTCGATTTGCAAATCTACGGATAATTCGAGCCGTGCATCGTAATTCCCCCCACTGATTAGCAGGCCGAAGAACTTTTCTCGTTCGAATCCCTTGGTGTACAACCATCCATACTCAATTGCGCGACAACAGTCGACTAACTTCCCGATGAAGTGAGCGAATTCCCGAATCGTGCAAAACCTGCGATGACTAAAGTCGTCGATCAAAGCTACCATCTTCCTCTTTTTTACTTCCGGTAACTCTAATCTCATTCTATGAGAATTGATAACGAATCCCAGAAAAGTGCAATTTTTCTTGGGAGTCAAGCTACTTTTTTGATAATTCACTATAAACCCCAGGGACTGCAGTTCTCTAACAGTGACTTCTGCGTTTCTGCGACACGCGTTTGAATCCGAACCGATGCATAGGATGTCGTCTAGGTAGACCGTCGAGATGAATCCTTTTCCTCTCAAATAATTTACTACCGGTTTCAGGATTTTCGTAAAAATATACGGCGCCGTGCATAGGCCGAATGGAAGGCATACAAATTCATAAATTATATCACCAAAAACAAATCTTAAATATTTTCGGCTTTCCACATGCAGAGATACCATAAAATACGCATCTTGTAAGTCTATGTTACACATAAAATCGCCTCGTGAGATTAATTTCGTCGCAGTTCTGATGTCCTCCAACTTGAAATGCTGCGTGACTATAAAACTATTCAGCTTTTTCAAGTTTAACACAAACCTCATTTTACCGTTTGATGTTGGTACTAAAAAATACGACGAAACGAATTGTCCCGGGCATGGCAAACAGGGTCTGACCGCGCCCAGTTCCAGAAGCCTGGTGATCGCGAGTTTCATATGCTCGCGATCAAACAAAGAATTAAATTCTGGCTGAGGAGGTGGAAGAGTTTGATATACCGACTGGTCAAAATCAATTCTATACCCTTCTACACAATTCAAAATAAATCGATCCTGCGTGATCTTTTTCCATTGGGGAAGAAACTCTCGCAGTCGCCCAGCTGCTTTATTTACCTCTAAGGTCTCCCCTGAGAGCCTCTGTACGAGCTCTGCTTGCGGTTCTGACTCCGAGCGCGTTGTTGATCTCGTTGTTGATACGACTGATTCGACTTCGGACCAAATTTTATCGATTTCCTCGATTCTCTCTGATTCGCGCCCGCCCGAGATCCCCCTCGATTCGAGTTGGTCGACGGGCCTCTCCAGTTTCCCGAATTTGAATTACGAAGAGGCACCTTTGACACCGATGGCTGAGACTTCAACTCCAAGCCAACCTTTTCAATCGATTTTGCCGTTTTAATTTTTCCTGACAAATCCTCGCCGAATAAATACGCGCCTGGCTTAGTTTCGTCCAGAACTCCTTTCACCTTCTTGTCGAGGAATGGTGTAATACACGATCTCCGTGTAATCGTGTCCAGACGAAAAGCATGCGCCAGCAGTCTACCGGCGTCGGCAAGACACTCCAACAACTGGTACTCATCGATGCCGCCTTCCTTGGGGCTCAACAGCAAGAAAATTCCAGTGCCCAATGCGGCCATAGCTGAACCGCGAATATTCTGCGCATTTCTTAAGTACTTGTCTCGCTTCGTGGTAGACTCAAAGAGCGACGACGCTACCTCTGCGTTTAGTGATGGCGCTTCCAAGCGACAGTTGCCTGTCCGAGCATATTTTTTCAACAACTCGTCTCGATCTTCTTTTTTGAGTCCTTCGGCCATGCATTTTTCCCAATTTTTTGCGAAAGTTGGGTTGAGCTGAAATTCTGGTGCACCAGATTTTTCATCGACACCCAGAATACGCAGCGTCTCCTCATCGAAAGTCTGTACTGGGTCTTCCGTAGGCTGGTTCGCTGTTGTGACTGTGAGCTGACTCGCAGCATCCACTAGAGGTCGACCTTCGGTATCCCGAGTTTGATCATCCACTGCGATGGAAGACAAATTTTCCGCATTGTCACCGTCCGCTGGTGACAAGCCTGTAAATATATTAACCTGCGATAAACACAATTCCATCTTTGTACGGCTAATGCCGACGAGTCACGTGGTCCATAAGCTTGGACAATCTACCGATGCTAACACACATGCGGAGTCGTGTAGTTCGACTCTAAGGAAATACTCTGCGAGATTTCCTTCGTGCGGACTGAGCCGCCGAGTCTGAGGCCGATTATTTCCGCAAGCAACCCCCGCTCGAACCTTCTCAGGTTATGTACGACCCGAGACAATTTCTACGAAATTGACTCCGTACGGCAAATCCGCCCGGTCTACGGAAATAATACCTTGACGACTTGTCGATGCACCCTGATGGTTAATTGTTACTCTTCTTGCAGCCACGCCCGAGGTAGCCGAGCTCGTGTTCATAACCTCGCGCCTCGGACTTCTCGAGTCCGTATCTGAAGAGCTGTCAGGCATCGCATCAAACATCTTCTTCAACTTCTTAAAGAACTTCTCGCTCTTATTCTCCTTGTCCTTCTTCCTCTTGTGCGACTTTCCCATGATTCTTCTCGATTAATAACCTGGAACAATGCTCTAAACGTGCTACACTTTTACGCACGAAAAACGTTATGGATTGGAGAGGGAACGACCGCCGCGTCAGGGTTGCTAGGCGATCGTTTTTTGTTAAGCTCTAAATATTCGTGGCACTAGCGTGTGAAAGTAGACGGTACTACGATGTAATCTCGAAAACGAGACTCGTAATATAATTATTGTCTCGCTCGATCAACCTCTTTCGTAGGTGCAAGAAACATGACAGAGATTGAACGAGCGAAACAATAATTCTTCCCCTGATTCAATGTTCTTTTTTGATTATTGAAAAGATGATGGGCTATAGCTAGGTCTCGATGGTAAAATGATGAGCGACATGTCTCAAATCAAGTATCGACGATGAAAAATTCATACGGTTCCTTACTACGCCTAACAATTCTTATCAATTTCTCATCGTCTATAGTTGATAAAATATGTTAGGCGTATCGAGCAACCCTATGAATTATTAAATCGTATCGACAATGTAAAATTCATAGGGTTGCTTAATACTTCTAACATATTTTATCAACTATCGACAATGAGAAATGTTTTTATGAATTTATACGATCAATTCGAATATCAACTACCAACGATAAGAAATTATCATATAAATTTATTATCTGAAAATTCAGCTTTTTTTTAAGATAACATGTGAACTGCTGATCTTCCAGCAAAAGTTTGAATACCAATTTTATAGGAAATTTGGTTCTCTACAGAAACATCTCTCATGTAAACTTTTTGACAATCGTCTTATTCCTGAGATATTTAAAGAAAACTATCTCAAAAAATTTGTAATATTATCGAAAATTTGTCTACAATCTTTTCCATAGCAAAACGAATTCTTCATAAAAAAGTTCTCTTAATAAAAATGTAAGGTTGCACCAATAATTATAGTATTATATCAGGAAAAACCTTTATCGTTTGTTAAATAGTTGTTTTAAAAAAAGTATATGATTGACAATGACTTAAAAAAAATCTTTCTAAACATTTAAACAAATGGAGTAAATGGTTATAAAAAAATTTACATGAGAGTTGTTTTGTCGAGAACCGAACTGCCTATAAAATTGCTTTCCAAACTTTTGCTGGAAGATCAGAAGTTCACATGTTATCTTAAAAAAGAGCTGAATTTTCAGATAAAAATGTATTTGTGATAAAATGAAATTATTAATACCGTAGATGGTCATGGTCGAAATTTCGATTTGATCTATTTTTTTTTTTTTTTTGGAAGTCGATTAAATTTTAGGTGTACATGAAATATTTGGAAACTTCATATGCATAACACTTTTTATGTTTTACGATGTTTTTTTTGCTTCTTTTTTTTCAAACTTAGCTAGAGAGGTTCTCTTCAAAGTGGCAGCCATGGAGTGCGCTCTCGCTGACGGTTATGCCGATATACAACTACAAAATCTATGATGATTTGATGATTATCAAGGACGAGCGGAATGCGCTGATATCTGGTCAAGGCTCGATAGAAGCCTTTTCACGATGCGCTGACATTCGTTCAAGGCTACATAGAGCCGCGCTCAAAAATTTCACGATGAGCTGAAATCTGGTTATCGAGGCTACAAATAAACGCGCTCATAAACTTCCACGATGGATTGACACTTCGTTAAGACTGTACTCAGCTGCTTCGGAGAACAATGAGCATGTGCTAATAATCCTCTGGTCAAGACTTTGTAAACTCGCCAAGACTTACTAAAGTCTATTCTTGTTTTTTTAACTTCGTTTTATTCAGTATTTAATTAAATTTTGTTCTATCAATTTAAACAGTTCACTCATATTTGTATTAGCTTTTTTTGATATCATGATATCGATTTAGTCAATAGTCATCCACAGTTCATAAAAAATTCGGACACGATACCTGTAGGACTTAATATATAGTAAGACTAAAAATGATTTTTTATGGCATATTCGTGGTTGTCGATAGGATTTACATTTTTTGCACGGTCTTTATACAATAAAAAATTGAAAATATATATAATCTTGTTATTTTATTATTCCAGATTATAATAAAATTTAATTTAAATTTTTTTAAAAACTCCCAGCTAAAAAAAAACTCGAGCGCAAAAAAAGAACTGGAACGCAAAAAAATGTATGTTATAAAATGGGTGGAAAAAATGAGTTTTTTAAAAAGCACGGGAAAACTTAATCAATTCAAAGGGGATGAAACAAATTGATAAATTTAAATAAACGAAAAAAATCTCGAACGCAGTAAAACTTGTGTAAAAACTAGAACGCAAGAGAACTTGTCTCATAAAAAGGATTAAATTAAAGCAAATTAAAAAATTTGAAAAAACTCCCGGCTGCGAGCATTGTCTTGCATAATAAACTACCTTATTTGAAAATTCAAAAGGATGAAATAATCTTCGATATCGTCTTAGTTTATTAAGAGTTTTAATTATTTAAAAAATTAAAAATGATTAAGCAGTTCTCGATATCATCTTAGTTTAGTAAGAGTTTGAATTATGACCGTTCATGTTTATGAATTCTTCATGATTCTTATGAAGCCTTCGATTCAGTCGGGAGACGTCATTAATTTAACCGTGTAATGATATGAAATATGAATGTTCGGCGATATAGTAGAGGACGTCTCCCGACTGAATCGAAGGCTTCATGAGAATCATGAAGAATTCATAAACATGAACGGTCATAATTCAAACTCTTACTCAACTAAGATGATATCGAGAACTGTTTAATCATTTTTAATTTTTTAAATAATTGAAACTATCAACAAACTAAGACGATATCGAAGATTATTTTATCCTTTTTGAATTTTCAGATAAGGTAATTTATTATGCAAGACAATGCTCGCAGCCGAGAGTTTTTTGAAATTTTTAAATTAAAATATGTTTTTTCGTTTCACTAAGAAAATTGCTGAACCAAATTGGACTGAAATCTTATCAGCTCTGAGTTACAGCGGGACGCATCGATTGCATCATCGATTATTCTGATCGCATCATTAGTTTCGGAGAAAACGTTATCGAACAATTTGCTCTCATACGTACGTACTGTAACGCGAAATAATTCGCTGTATTTTTCAACCGCGCTCACAGCTCTCGCCACGACGACACCGACGAGCCCAGGGTCCGGTTATCGAGATTATATTTTTATTCTAATTATTTTTCTTTGTTTTTTTTATCTGCCATCATTGTAATCGTCCCGGGCGGCGAGACTTCACCGCAACCGCGGACGGTACCGGAGACAGCGGGAGAGGGGAAAGAAGGAGAGCGTTCCCGCGAGGGGTAGCCACGCCGGTCAGCGTAGCGGGGGCCCCCCCATCAAGACGCCTCGTCAGCTTCTCCGACGTCAAAGCAGGCAGGAAGATAGAGCGTGCGAGGACCCCCGAAAATGTAGGTGCGCGGGGAGAGGTCAGAGTTGGTCGCCTGACCCCCCGACGCCGTGATGTAAGAGGAGTAGGGGTTCAGGGGGCACGAGCCATCCGTCACGACGTTGTTCAGGGCTGTTCTGCGAGAGTCGTCGTGACGGGAGCTTGGCGTGGGAGAGGTTTCGAGAGGGCGAGAAGATTAAGAAAGTAATTTTGAATACCCGTGGTCCCGGAGGAATTGTACGTCGTAGTCCCGGTCCCGGAAGTATCGGGGAAGTTGTTGCATCGTTGCCGGTGAGTCCCGCTTATTCAATTCCCGTCTCGGGGCGAAGATAGGACATCGTTTCAAAAATTGTAGCTTTTTCCTTGTCGCCGTGGCAGCGGTTCGGCCACAGGGTCGGACGCGGTAATCGTTATTTCTTTTGCGCCGACTCGGGCCTCGTCGGTTACGAATTATCGCAGAATGGTCATTGTTATTTTCTTTTGTTATTTTTGATTTTGTTTGTTACTTTTTGTTAAAATTCTGGAAGTTGTTATTTATCGTTATAACGTGCGGGGATATTTTGCCGGAAGGGCTGGATCCGCGCCGTTATTTACTGTTCCCGGTGTCAAACCTAACTATGAATTTTTGGATCGGATAAATTGTTGTTCCCGGTGTCGAGTCTAACCGTAGAATTCTCGGATCGGATGAAGTGCTGTACCGTGGGGAATCGGGTATCGGATATTTTCCGTTTCAGTACCGGAGGAGTAGAGTGGGGTTTTTTTTGGGCGGATAACAGATATTTTCTGGCACCGTACCGGTGTTATATCGAGTCCCGTTTCGAGTGGGTTTTCTTTTTTGTCCCTGGAGAAGGCGGTTATCGGATATTTTCCGGTCCCGTTCCGGCGGCATAATTGAGTTTTTTTTCCCGTTAATTTCGGGGCGATTTTGAGATTGTTCGTTAACGTGCGCGGATCCAGCCGTCTTCGGGGTACCGGCCGTTAGCGGGGCGTGGCGGGGAGACCGGACGATCCGAGGGTGTGTGTGATGTCGCTGTGCGTGTGATCGCGGATAAAATTATTTTTCTTTTATTATTTTGTTGAATGTTTTTTTTGTTACCGCGGTGGACTGAGTAGCCGCAATCGGGAGTGGGTGTCGCGAGGTTTTTTTTGTATTATTTAATCGGTTTCGAGTGTGGGAGTGAGAGTGAGGGGTGTGGATCGTCGGTCCGAACCGCGGGTAGGCGAGCGAGTCGCGAGAGCGTGTGTGTGGGTGCGAGGGTGCGTGTGCGTCGTCTTATATTTTCTTTATTGTTTTTCCGGTTTTTTTTTGTGTTCGTTTCCGAATTAAATCATTTTCTTGGCTTTCATTTATTTCGTTGTGTCTGGGTTTTTTTTGTTAATTTCTTCCCTCCCTGTTCTGTCGAAAACCTGTGCGGTACCGATTTCAAGGATACCGCCACTCTACCATCGCGATTGGGCTGCGGCTGGCCGGTGCACAGCAGCTTGGCTCGGGGGTGGGATCTTTCCCGGCGTGCAAACGCCTGGCGCCCATGGTAAAAATTTAAGGGGAAGATCTCACGAGCTTTAGCTTGTGACGTGAGCAAAATTCGCGTTACAGTACACACACACACTCACACACGCAAATGCAAACGCACACGCACACGCACACGCACAAACACACGCACACGCACGCGCACAAACACACGCACACGCACACGCACACGCACACGCACACGCACACGCACACGCACACGCACACGCACACGCACACGCACACGCACACGCACACGCACACGCACACGCACACGCACACGCACACGCACACGCACACGCACACGCACACGCACACGCACACGCACACGCACACGCACACGCACACGCACACGCACACGCACACGCACACGCACACGCACACGCACACGCACCCGCACACGCACACGCACTCGCACACGCACACGCACACGCACACGCACACGCACACGCACACGCACACGCACACGCACACGCACACGCACACGCACACGCACACGCACACGCACACGCACACGCACACGCACACGCACACGCACACGCACACGCTCACGCACACGCACACGCACACGCACACGCACACGCACACGCACACGCACACGCACACGCACACGCACACGCACACGCACACGCACACGCACATGCGCACGCACACGCACACGCACACGCATACGCACACGCACACGCACCCGCACACGCACACGCACACGCACACGCACACGCACACGCACAAGCACACGCACACGCACACGCACACAGACGCAGACGCAGACACGATCACAGACACAGACTCAGACTCACGAGGAAACCGCGCGATGTGTCGCTCTCCGATTTTGATAAAACTTTGCACGATTTGTAGAGCTGGCCAAATATTCGACACGTATTTTTTTTTATCCGATGAGTCCCATATTTAGGGGGGGAAAACTGCCCTTGAAAATCGAGGGATCTTTCGTTTTTCGATTATAACTCGTAACCGAGGGGAGATAGAAAACAAGTTTCAATGGAGGCAGGTTATTGCATTTGATGCGCATTATACATTCGCGATAAGAACGATCAAATCAAATTCGAATCAAAGATCGAAACGATTTAAACAATTGACCATTACTTATTCAAAATAATAGGTTTTTCAAAATAATTCCGAGGGTTTGAGTTCGAACGAAATGTGACTTTGTCAATGTATACATGATGGAAAAATAAAGTTTACGTGTTTTTTGGTTTTTCAATGTCTTGCATACATGGGGGTGTGAACCACCCTTGAAGTTTTCGATGATATTGTATCATAATTAGTAATTCCATTCGTAATATTTAGATCAGTTCATGTCCGTAGCAAGTGTTGCATTATAACTGAACTGCATTATAACTCGTAAACAGGATGAGATAAAAAAAAGTTACAATGGCAAAGTTATTGCATTTTACGCGCACTATACATTGATGATAAAAACGAACAATAAATTTAACCAATTGAATATTACTTATTTAAAAATGGGATTTTTTTAACATTGTCTACGAAGGTTTTAGTTCGATCGGACCGTGACTTCGTCAATGTATGAATAACGGAAAAATAACGCTTACGTATTTTTGGTTCCATTCATATCTCGCGCTTAAGGGGGTGTAAACCGCTCTCAAACTTTTCGATAATATTGTACCACAATTGTCAGTTTCATTCGTAATACAAAACCTTACAAAACTGTTTCCAGTAGAATTAACGATCCGGCGAAAGATGTTTTATTAGGGTTACAGAAGGGCCAGAACCACGTTTTCTCGAGATTCACTTCAGATGTATTTTTCAATTCCGTCGATATATCACACTGATTGTGAACAAATTTACACATCCTTAAACCTAAATGAAAGAATTACAAACAGGCTTCGGAAAAGACCACAAACGTATTATTCTATGGATTATATTTTATCGCTCGTGATAATCACGTCTGCCTTGAACGTCAATAACTTCGCTAAGTTGAATTTGAATCCACCGATATTTTTGAAATAAAATTTTTATCAGCAGTACTTGATGATGGAAATATGATTTTTTAAATATCATTAGATCCAGATATTTATAAGCTTTCCAACGGTGCTTACAAAAAGTTTCGAGCTTTCTTTATCGCGAAGTTCTCGACGTTTAGGGGCAGAAGTGATTTTTGCAAACGCGCTTCGTTAGTTGCTTCATAATTTCCGCCGGTACTGTACATTACCGCGTCTACTATTTTTTTCGTATAACTAGCTGACCGGGCAAACGTTGTTCTGCCCCAAATCTAAAAAAAAAACAAAAAAATTTTTTTGTAAAAAAAGAGAAAATTTTTTTTTGTATAGGCACACCCTAATCACCTAGCGGTATGCAATATACCTTACGACCTATTCTCATACCTACTAAATATACAAAAAAAAATTCTTAAAAATCGGTCGAGCCGTTTCGGAGGAGTGCGACCACAAACACCGTGACTCGAGATTTTTATATATGGGGTGTTCCTGGGAATTTCGGCAACTTCGGACAGTTGGGTCAAAATTTTTGCCCCCCAATTTTTTTCATTTATATGTGTTGAAAATAAAGAGACACGTATTTCGGCATTTTTTATTTTGAGCCCCCACTTTTGAAATACAGTCAAATGAAGTTTTTGAAGTATTGACCACATTCGGTCATTCATATCGATATATCTCAGCAACGGTTAGTGATAACTCAAAAAACCACAGGTCTGTTTTTTCGTTTTTGAACGCTCTTTAGAATAAAAACATTAACGATTATGTTGCACAAATTCAACAATAATTTATAAACAATTCAAAATTGAAAATGAAATAAAACAAAAAATGTACCCTTAATTTTTAAAATGTATTTTTTTTTAATTCCTTGAATAAAAACAAAAATTTAGCCACCTTGAACTTTTTGGGCCAACGCTGCGTTCGGGAGTTATAGATTTTTTTGTCGCAAAAAACCCGAAAATGTTTTCTCGGTTGTTAAGAAAAGAAGCTCTAACTTTCGAACGAAGCATCGGTCCAAGTCTGGCAGAGTCTCACAATTTTTGTTTTCGTTCAAGGAATTTAAAAAAAAATAGATTTCAATAATGAAAGGTTACTTTTTCTTCATGCAATTTTTTACTAATAAAATACGTATATTTACCAGTTTTTAATGACAAAAAAAGCTATAACTTTCGAACGAAACGTCGGCCCAAATCCGACTGGGACTCAAAATTTTTCTTTTCGTCCAAGGAATTTGAAAAAAAATCAATTTCAATAATTAAGGGTACTTTTTTTTCACACAAATTTTTACTAATAAAATACGTAAATTTACAGGTTTTTTATGACAAAAAAATCTATAACTCCCGAACGAAGCGTCGGCCCAAAAAGTTCAAGGTGGCTAAATATTCGTTTTTGTTCAAGGAATTAAAAAAAAATACATTTTAAAAATTAAGGGTATATTTTTTGTTTTATTTCATTTTTAATTTTGAATTGTTTATAAATTATTGTTAAATTTGAGCAACATAATCGTAAATGTTTTCATTGTATAGAGCGTTCAAAAACGAAAAAAAAGACCCGTGGTTTTACAAGTTATCACTAACCGTTGCTGAGATATATCGATTTGAATGACCGAATGTGGTCAATACTTCAAAAACTTCATTTGACTGTATTTGAAGAGTGGGGGCTCAAACAAAAAAGTCCCCAATACGTGTCTCTTTATTTTAAACACATATATTAATGAGAAAAATTGGGGGGCAAAAATTTTGACCCAACTGTCCGAAGTTGCCGAAATTCCCAGGAATACCCCATCTATAGATATGGAAATGCATAATCCGAATGTGCAATTGATGCGGGCTGTCGCTAGCTCACAATACGTTTCCAATTCCGCAACGAGATAAATACAGTTTTGTAAGGTTTTGCATTACGAATGCAATTGCCAATTATGGTACAATAAGATAGGAAAGTTCGAGAGCAGTTTACACCCCCTCAAGGGCGAGATATAAATGAAACCAAAAATACGTACCGTCGATTGGGGTAATTGCGGTAAAAAAATTGAATTTTTCTCTTTCGCGCTTCGTCTATAATCAGTTTTGGCGCGAAAAAAAAATACTAGCATCTTGCAAACATTTATCTTAACGTGTGTTATAGGTTTCATTGGAAAAATTTTTTTTTGGCGAAGTTACATTGACTTGAACGCGTGTCCATAATAACCCCGCAGATGGGGTAATTACCGTCAACGTTTTACGATCGTGAATAAAAATTAATAAATAAATTTTTTTTTCCTCTGTACCAGTGATGGGCAATTTTGGACTTGAGGAGTCCCGAAGTTCAAAGTCCGGATGGACTTTGGACTTTGCAACCGTGAGAGTCCAAAGTCCGAAAGGACTTCGGACTTTGCAACCGGAGGAGTCCAAAGTCCGACGGGACTTTGGACTTTGCAACCGTGGGAGTCCAAATTCCGAATGGACTTCGGACTTTAAAACCGTGGAAGCCCAAAGTCCGGATGGATTTTGGACTTGGCAACCGTGAGAGTCCAAAGTCCGAAAGGATTTTGGATTTTGCAATCGGAGGAGTCCAAAGTCCGACGGGACTTTGGACTTTGCAACCGTGAAAGTCCAAAGTCCGAAAGGATTTCGGACTTTGCAACCGGAGGAGTCTAAAGTCCGACGGGACTTTGGACTTTGAAACCGAAGCAGTCCAAAGTCCGGAAGGACTTCGGACTTAATAACCGTGGGAGTGCAAATTCCGGATGGAATCTGGACTCCGACGTTCGCCGAGGCCAAAATACAAATGTTATAGGTGATTCCACGTGTACCGAGTCTACAATCGAAATGTACTTTGTACTCCTACGTTTCCAAGGCCAGAATAAATATAAACTTTGTACTTTCACCTTTGCAATGATTAAAAAGGATGCAAAGTCAAACTTTGCACATTCCTTCCTCATAATTTGTTACATTTGCCAGAGTTTCCTCTATGAGGAACTGTGCTGATCAATTTTGGCTTCCTCATAGAGTGAGCTTTGGCAAATGTAAAAAATTTTGAGGAAGCAATGTGCAAGGTTCGACTTTGCATCCTTTTTAATCATTGCAAAGGTGAAAGTACAGAGTTTATATTTATTCTGCTCTTGGAAACGTAGGAGTACAAAGTATATTTGCATTGTAGACTCGGTACACGTGGAATCACCTATAACATTTGTATTTTGGCCTCGGCGAACGTCGGGGTCCAGATTCCATCCGGAATTTGCACTCCCACGGTTATCAAGTCCGAAGTCCCGTCGGACTTTGGACTCCTCCGGTTGCGAAGTCCGAAATCCTTTCGGACTTTGGACTCCTCCTATTGCAAAGTCCGAAATTCTTTCGGACTTTGGACTCTTACGGTTGCCAAGTCCGAAATCCATCCGGACTTTGGACTCCCACAGGACTTTAAGTACAAATATACTTCAGGTCTGCCCAACAGTGCTCTGTACCATATGGACATCTTAACGTGGTTATCCTAGAGTAGAATCGAACAAAAATCATTGAAAAATACCCATTTTTGGGGGAATGGTTACAAAAAAATGGAAACAAAACATGAAATTTTTTCGAAATTCAATTGATTGAGATGGAAATTAGACGGCGATCATATAAAATCCTTTTCCTCTTCGTTGTGGAAGATCTATGGCGTTCAATATGCCCTCTAGAGGGATCAATTGATGGTCCACTTCATGCGGCCACCTCCACGCTTTCTTTGTTGCCTCCATCAGGGAGACAATCGCCCCATCCGAGTTAACGAAAATAATTTTTCCGGGCAATCTTTTGCCGTCCAAGACGACGATAACGTGGCCGTTCACCTTATGAAGGTGACGAACTTCAGAAACATTTCCGTCGTTGCTTTCCGCGTGTACTTCCTCGGTATCTTTAAATATCAAAATAACTTGTTATTCTATGAATAAGTACCTTTTTAATCCATTTGTAGGCCTTATTCACACGAGAAATTCGTACAAAGAAGGTCGAAAGACTTCGAACTGTCTTTTTTGAGGTCAGAACGCTCGGCTGTGAAATGAATATTTATGTATCTTTTACACGGTAGCACCAATTTCAAACTTTTATACATGAAGAAGAACCGTATAAATCCACTCTATTAGATGCTGAATGATTTTCGTCTACAAATTGAGTTTATATTTTTTACCATAATTACCCTCGGAATACCGAACTTTCGGGTTTTCGGACTTTTCTTCGAGAATAGTGGTTAAAAGATTACCAAACCGCGTGTACATCATGAAAACTAATTTGTCTACACTTACCTTGCAGAATTTTGTATAAAACTTTCTCGAATAAGTCGGTCGGGTCAGATTTTTGCAGCACGTAAATTTTTTTCAGCGCTTCTTTATTCACTCGCGATTTTTTTGCGCCCTTCACATAACATGCCCACTAATGGCGTTTTGCGCCATCTGTCGGGAACATTTCAAAGAACATGGTGGCCCATGGCGAATTCAAAACACTCAATTATTACGATTCTAGCGATAAAAATCTACCGTAGGATGCAATTCCCCCCCCCCCCCCCCCCCATAGGCTATAATTACCCCAATCGACGGTAAGCTTTATTTTTCCATCATTCATACATTGACAAAGTCACATTCCGATCGAACTGAAACCCTCGTAGACATGTTAAAAAACCCATTTATTCAATAAATAACCTAAATTGATGGTTCGTTTTTATCATCAATGTATAGTGCGCGTGAAATGCAATAACTTTGCCATTGTAACTTTTTTTCTATCTCATCCCGTTTACGAGTTATAAGCGAAAAACGAAAAATCCTACGATTTTCAGGGGTGGTTTTCAGCCCCTGAGAGGGTCGGTCTGCTAAATTGCAGTTCTAAATGTTCAATTATTATGCAACACTTTCTACGGACATGAAATTATGTTAATATTACGAATGGAATTACCAATTATCATACAATATCATCGAAAGCTTCAAGGGTGGTTCACACCCGCATATATGCAAGATATTGAAAAACCCAAAAACCCGTAAACTTTATTTTTCCATCATGTATACATTGACAAAGTCACATTTCGTTCGAACTAAAACCCTCGGAATTATGTAAAAAAACTCATTTTTTTAATAAATAATGGTCAATTGTTTAGATTAATTGATCGTTGTTATCACGAATGTATAGTGCGCATCAAATGCAATAATCCCCCTGTATTTTCATTATCAGACACGGCTAGAAACTAGTTCGGAGGTGTAACGCTGCGCGGGTTCAGGCCCGCGAATTAATTTTGGGGCAGGCGCTGAAAAAGAAAAATAACCATCGGTTGATTCGAATTGTCGAAGATAATTTGTACTTTACTAAGACTTGCCATCTTTAAATTTTATATTTAA